>PVIU01016772.1:0-44033 GCA_004026605.1 Ondatra zibethicus
GATGTTCAGTATTGAAATTTCCTCTTGATTGATTTTTCCTGTGACTAATATGAAGTGTCCTTCTTTGTCTCTTTTGACTGATTTTAGCTTGAAGTCTAGTTTGTTAGATATTAGGATAGCTACACCCGCTTGTTTCTTAGGTCCATTTGGTTGGTATATTTTTTCCCAACCTTTTACTCTGAGACGATGTCTGTCTTTGAGGTTGAGATGCGTTTCTTGTATGCAGAAGAGGGATAGATTCTGTTTTCGTATCCAATCTGTTAGCCTGTGCCTTTTTATGGGTGAGTTGAGTCCATTTACACTAAAGGATATTAATGACCAGTGGTTGCTATCTCCTGTTAATTTGGTTTTCATCGTTGGTGATGTTATTTTGTGCGTTTTTTTTTTCTTCTTCGGGATTTGCTGTAATGAGATCATCAATTGTCTGTGTTTTTGTTGGTGTAGCCATCTTCCTTGGGTTGGAATTTTCCTTCTAGTATTTTGTGTAGGGCTGAGTTTGTAGCTAGGTATTGGTGAAATCTAGATTTGTCATGGAATACTGTTTTGTCCTTGTATGGTGATCAAATGTTTTGCTGGCTATAGTAGTCTGGGCTGGCACCTGTCATCTCTCAACGTCTGCAGAATGCTTGACCATGACCTTCTGGCTTTCATCGTCTCCACTGTGAAGTCAGGGGTAATTCTGATAGGTCTACCTTTATATGTTACTTGTCCTTTTTCCTTTGCAGCTCTTAATACTCTTTCTTTACTCTGTATGTTTAGTGTTTTGATTATTATGTGGCGAGAGGATTTTTTTTTTTTTTGGATCCAGTCTATTTGGTGTTCTGTAAGCTTCTTTTATGTTCATAGGGAAATCTTTCTTTAAGTAGGGAACGTTTTCTTCTACGATTTTGTTAAATAAATTTTCCGTGCCTTTGAGTTGACTTTCTCCTCCTTCTTCTAAACCTATTATTCTAAAATATGGCCTTTTTATGTTGTCCCATGTTTCATGGATATTTGGGTTAAGCTTTTGTTAGATTTAATGTTTTCTTTAACTGATGGGTCTATTTCCTCTTTTTTATCTTCAGCACTTGAGATTCTCTCTTCCATTTCTTGTATTCTGTTGTGCGTACTTGCAGTTGTGGTTCCTGTTCTTTTCCTCATGATTTCTGTTTCTATAATTCCTTCGGCTTGTGTTTTCTTTATTTTTTCTATCTCAGTTTTCAAGTCCTGAATAGTTTCTGTTATATGTTTGAGTTCTTTTTCTTGGTTTTCTTTAAGTGATTTGCTGATATCTTCCAACTTTTTGTCTTTTCTTCCATTTCTTTAAGGTAATTCCACAATGCATCTTTAATAATTTCAGATATTCTCTTGAGGTTATTTTTTAGATTTTCTTCTGGATCATCCATATTTGGTTATTCAGGTCTTACTTTTGTAGAGTCTTTGGGTTTCATTGGTATTGTGTTGCTCTTTGTGGTGTGGCTTGTGATCTTACCTTTTCTACTTATCTTTTCCTCTAATAGGTGTGGTTGGTGCTGTCTGAGATTCTGTTGAATAATCCCCTAGGTGCCAGTAGATCAAAAGCTAAGATGGTTTTCCTCATGGTACAGTCAGTGTCACAGTTCTAGTTATACCGTTGGTTTTTCCTGTTCCTGGAGGTAGCTCAGTGCTCCTGTGTTTTGGTCTGCTTTCTTGGAATTTGCTGTCTCAAGCCTACTTTGGTCTAGGCTGCTGGATTTGATCTGTTTCTGTAAATCTTGGTCTGGATCTCCTCTTGCAGATGTCCCTGGCTTGGAGTTAGGTCTGTTCTTGTGGTGATCACTGACTCTGGATCTGGTCACTGGTTCAATCCTGATCTGCTCGTGTCCTGGGACCGGGTTTCTCCTGGCTTCTGCTCCTGGTGGAGCTTCTCCTCTCTTTGTCTTAGGTAACTGGTTCAGTCTCACTCCGGTTCTGGTGGCGGTTGCAGACTCTGAGTCAGGTCGTTGGCTCAATCAGTGTTCCAGGACTGGGTTGGCTCCCAGGGCTGGATTTGCTGTTGGCTTCTGCTCTGGGTGGAGCTTGTTTCCTGGGCTCTCTCTGTCCTATGAGTATCCTTCAATTCCACTCCTGTGTAATTTGTTGCCCAAGGTGGAGTTCCTTGCCTCAGGGCATTTTGGTTTAGGTTACCGGCTTTGACCTGTATCTGTAAATCCTAGTCTGGGTTCCCTCCTGCAGAAGTCCCTAGGTTGGAGTTGGTCCCGGAAAGGTTTCTGGTTCCCGTCTACTGCCTAGGAAGTTCTAGGCTCGGGTCCACCCGAACCTGCAGGGGACCTGCTTGCTTCCTCAGAGGTCTCAGACCGAAGTTGCTACCCACAGGGGTTCCAGGTTCCTGCCTATTCCCTTTGATGTCCCAAACCAATGCCCCAACCCACAAGGGACCTGGCTCAGGCCTACTCTTTCTGAGGTCTCAGATTCACGCCTGGCCCTGTCGAGATCTCTGGTTCCTGCTTATTCCCTTGGAGGACCCAGCCTCACTCACGCCCAGGCTGATGGAGGTCCTGGCTCCGGCCTAGTTCCTGGGAGGTCCTAGACTCTCCCCAGACCCGCGGGGGTGTTGGCATAAGTCCACTCCCTTGAAGGTCCCAGATTTACGTCCAGACCCTCTGCAGTCTGTGTCTCTGGCTCACTCGCTCAGCGGTTACTCCCCTGTACCTGTTCCGGTGGAGATCCCTGGCTCTGGATCTGGTCGCTGGGTCAATCCTGCTCTGCTTATGTCCCGGACCGGGTTTGCTCCTGGCTTCTGTAAACATGATTTCTTTATTTATTCTTTGGAAGTTTTACACTACAATTCTGCTCACCTCCTGGCCCTCCACCCCTGAAGGGCTCCCCCAATGGAAAATTAAAAAGTCAAAACAAAACAAAACCAAGCAAGCAAACAAGCGAACAAAAATCCATTGGCATGTTCTAAAAAAAAAAAAAAAGGTGATGATGGAAGTCTAGGTTTGTTTGTTTGTTTGTTTGTTTCCCAGTGTTGGGGATGAACTCAGGATTTTTGTCTTGCTGGGCAGGTGCTCTACCTCTAAGCTACATTCTCCAACCTAAACCCTATTTTTTAAGGTATTTTTAAGACAAGAGTTATAATTTAGATACAAAACTGAATACTGACAACTGAACTGTTGTAACATTTTTAAAACTGGTGTTTTATTTTTTAACATTATTTTGAGGCTGGGTCTCAATTTGTAGCTCTGGCTGACCTGGAATTCATTTCATAACCTTAACTTTCAAAGAGCTGCTTGCTTCTGCTTTGAAGTGCTGGGATTAAAGGTGGATACTACCGTGCCTGGCCCACAGTGTTTTAACTACAATGTCTAATAGACTGTGGCAGTATTAAAGTGGTTTTGATTATGTTATGGGTTAGTATAGAGCTGAGAGGTTTCTGTTTCTGGAAGTTTGAAAAAGACAGTCTAGTAGCTTCTTAGTAGATGTAAGGCAGTAGAGAGATGGCATAAATGTTGGTTTATGCATTTTGAAAACAGCTTTAATTGTTTTGGTTACATTATAATTATTCTGAGATAGTGAGATGATATGCAAAATAGAGGAATAAAGTAAGGAATTTTGCAGAAGCACTTAGTTTTAAAGTAGTTGGTTAACAACAAGATGTGACTTAGTTTTTCAAAATTTTAACTGCTGAGTATTTTGCATTCTTAAACTATTATTTAAGATGCCTTTCTGTTCTTTCAAAGTTATTTTATTTTCTTATGCTTTCTTTTGCTACTTTCTAATCACTATCTCCCTCTTGTCTGGCATCTTTTGGGTTGGCGCCTTATTTCCTAGTGAGGAGGCAGTACTTGGTTTTTGTACAGAAGATAAAACTAGTCGTTTATGAGCTCAGTGCACTCGAGTCTTACCCAGTAAACCTCATGATGATAAATTCCAGAAGTACTAATGGCCCATGGTACTAGAAAGTAACAGTGACTGCAATATTGTTTGCAAATCTGCACTTTTCTATGAATGTTGTCTTATTAAGTAATTAAAAAATAATTTGAACCTTTTTCACAGAAAGCTTTTGGTCAGCATGCTGTTAAAGAACTTGTACATAATAGGAATTATATAGACAGGTTTAGCAAGTGGATTGCTGGTGAGCATCTTGTCAAGAGATTTTTTTTTTTTTAACGCTCTAGATAAAACCAAAAACTTTGGACTTGTTAGGCAAGTGTTCCACCTCCACCTCCTTCCTCAGATGATTTTTTTTTTTAGTACTTTAACTATACTATGATTAGATAGCTACTTTTGTCTGACTATGAGTTTATCTCTTTTGAAAATATGTAGAGATTATATTCATTCAGTACTAGGCAGCTAATTTAATTCCCAGGCAGCATTCTATCTTTAAAAAAAAAAAAAGCTGTGTAGTGGTGGTGCATGCCTCAAATCCCAGCACTCTGGAGGCAGAGGCAGGTTGATCTCTGTGAGTTTGAGACCAGCTTGGTCTATACAATGAGTTCCAGAATAGCCAAGTCTTGAAAAACTAAAATAACTAAAACTACAAAAAAAAAAAAAGATTATTCCAGGGCTAGATAGATGGCTCAGCAGTTAAAAAGCATTTTCTGCTTTCCCAGAGAACCTAGTTTGGTTCCCAGCACCCATGAGGTGACTTACAACCACCTGTAACTCCAATTCCAGGCACATCTCTCTTCTGCCCTCTACAGGCCATAGACATAATACATATAGGATGTATACATACATGAAGCCACTCACAAGTGTACATAAAAAGGAAAATAAACAAATCTTCAAAAACAGGATATTTTAAGCATATGTTTCGCTAGTTCAGAATTAAATATAATAAAAGGTTATTTATTTAGGGGAGACTCGTAGATCACAGTCCTCTGCACAAATGGGGAACAGAAACTGAGTCTAGCAGCATGAAGCAAGCGTTGGAAGCAAGAGAGAGAGCGTAGGCTTTACAGCTGCATTTATAGTATGAGATCATGCCCAAGTGGGCTGGTATCTTAAAGGCTATTGGCTGAAGGAGTGGAAGGGGCTCCCACAGCATCTCCCCATTTTGTTTAAATAAGAGCGTTTTAAAGCCAATACAAACCTATATACACTAGGAACAGATATCAAGTATAAGATTCGAATTACAACCAGCATAAACAATATTAAGTAAGGAACATATGCTAAATGTTTTAATAAACATTCTATCCTCAGGAGTTTATGTGTTGTATTAGAAATGGCTTGGCAAGATCATAAAAGGACGATAACTATGACTAATCTTCAACCCCATCGAAGGCCTGAGAAGGGAGATAATGTTACTTGAGTAGGCAGGAAGTGCGATTAAGCTGCTTTCAAAAATGTACAGTAGATGACAGAGACAACTGGCTGCCTGAGCAATCACTCAAAGTCTCATTTGCAATGTTGAAGCAACCAACTTTGGCTATGGTCTGTAGTAATTGACAGATCATTTTCAGAGGCAGGAAATTTCAAAATGGTCTTAACCTATCTTGGCAAGATTTGACAGTCTTTTTTCTTGTATCCTGCTTGTCCAGTCCAGACATCGTGCACTTTGTCAGTGGTGAGACATGGACAGTTTCTTACCCAAAGGCCTGTTGTGCCAAGAAGAAGTCAAACTCCAATTGAAGTGTCTTTTATGCGCAACACTCTCTGGGGAATAGATTGGTGCTGCCAGGAGTAATCGTGTCTCATGTCAACAGAATCATAAGTTATTTAAATGCCAAGTTCTGCAGATCCTTGAAGTGGTCGAAGGTTACCTATCTATGCAGAGTACAATTTCTATGTATCTAAAGAACCTAATTAGTCTGACTGAAAGTATAACAAGCATGAATGACTATTGACCTTTACTATTTAATACCTATATAATTTATAGATTAATACCTCATATCAGAATATTAAACAATCTTTAAACAACTGTGCAGTAAAGGACAATGACATCAAAATGTAAACAATGTATAAATATCTTAATCAGAGGTAGAAATAGATAATGCAGTATGATAAATATGTCCTTAAGGGCTGGAGAGATGGCTCAGTGGTTAAGAGCTTTGCCTGCTCTTCCAAAGGTCCTGAGTTCAATTCCCAGCAACCACATGTGCTTATAACCATCTGTAATGAGATTTGGTGCCCTCTTCTGGCCTGCAGGGATACATGCAAGCAGAACACTGAATACATAATAAATAAATAAATCTTTAAAAAAATATGTCCTTAAATTGTATCAATATACAAAATATCTTAGAGGTAGAAACATGCATGCATACAGTATGACAAAATAACTTTTCATAGGTGTACAAATATTGTAAAGAGAAATAACAAATACAGTTTGAACTTGTATCACTATACAAGAAACTATACTTGTATATTGTCCATAAATAATAGCTCACAAGTATTCACTCTGTTACTCACTATTATTATTATTATTAGCGTGAATAATATCCTATTATTCCATTCAATCTCCCCCCACCCTTTTTTGAGATCTCTAGGCTTACATAATTTCTACCCCAACTCCCAACCCTATGCGAGTAATAATCAACCCCTAAATGTTGTCTCTAACCATGAGGACAAACTTTGTTGGGAGAGGGGACGTCACTTTCTAGAATTGCTTCCTGCTGTCATGGGGGTGATTTTTTTTCTATGGAATCCTGTAAAAGTAAAATGATGGTTAAATTTAAAAATTGCTGTTTTGTATAATTACAAATGGTCTCTGAGTAGTTGATAGGGTCTTTTTGTTTGTTTGTTTTGAAGTTCTTATTTGGAGTTTTAGCTAGAACATTGTAAAAAAGGTGTACCATTTCCGCAGCTGGTACCCCAAAACTGGTCTCATAGTAGCACTATCAGCATCATGACATCATGCCAACAAGGTGGAGTAGTTGTTGTGGGGCCCCATATTCTTCCTGGAATCAAAGATTACTGCAGGAAAATCTACTGTTCATTGTGGAAAACTTAAGCATTATTCATATAGACATATATTCAATGAAAGACACAATATAAACAAAATGGGCATGGAGAAAAGGAAAATATTTCCTTAAAATCTGTCTTCTTTCTGTCCTATACCAGATGATTTCTGACAGGAGACAGAAATTCTAAATTTTTCTTTTAACAACATGCTTGGATTTAGAGAAGAGTAGCCATTGTCCAACTCCAAAGCCAGCTCTTATTTTTAAGTAGAGATGTATACGTGTCCAAATAATCAAATTTTACCATGCAGATAATACAGCATCATGAAGCAGATTTCTCTTTGCTTGTTGATTCTTTCTGGATAGCTATCTTCTTATCTTTAGGCATTTAGATGTTCAAGGTCTCTTCACTCTTTGAAGATAAATATTTTCCTGTAAAGACAAGAACAGAACCCTACCCCAACCCTTATGAGGTTTTCTTACCACATATATGATTGTCACCTCTGTGGATGAGCTGTCATTTCTCTTTCTCAAGAGATTTTTCTTTTTCAAACATAATCTTTATTAATTTTTATGGTATCCTTAACTTCTTCTCTTATAGAAACAAGAGCAAAACCCCTTCCCCAATGTAGCACATCTCCTGGCTTCCATTGTGAGGTCATCCTTGAAATAAACTGGCTGATTTAATTCGAAGTCTTTTCTATTATCCAGTGTCTCTCTGCTGCTGTTGTCCCTTTCTCATTAGCATTAAGAAAATTCAAGGTTAATAAAGTATTATGTAATCTATTTCTGGGAGTATTTTCTATCCTTTTCTGTTTGTTTAACATAATCCTTTATGGTTCGGTTTGATCTTCCTATAACTGCCTCACCTGTAGGATTGTTTGGTACACCTGTAATATGCTTTATATTATAATAAGCAAAAAACTGTTTCATTTTCTTAGACACATGTGCTGGATCATTGTCTGTCTTTATTCATGCAGGTATACCCATGATGGCATATTCTAATAAATGCATGATTACTGAATCAGCCTTTTCTGAGTTCAAGGCAGTTGCCCATTGAAAACCTGAATAAGTGTCAGTGGTGTGGTGTACATATTTTAATTTTCCAAGTTCTGTAAAGTGGAACACATTCATCTGCCAGATCGCATTCATTTGAGTACCCTTTGGGTTACTTACTGCACGTAATGGTGTTTTGTTATAAAAAGAGCTTGTTGCCATGTAATAGAAAACTCTCAACCTTTGCTATTGACGATGTTTCTTAAGAAATTCTGAGGCCTTCAACACACTTCCAATCAATAATTGATCAATTTCTGCATTACCTTGTGCTAGAGGACCTGGAAGACCCATATGGGATCAGATGTGTGTTATGTATATTGGACAAAGCCTATTCCTGATTATATCTTGAACCTGTATGAATAATGAAATCAATTCTGTATCATCTGGCATAAATTCAGCAGTTTCAATATGCAAGACAACTCTTTCTGCATATTGTGAATCAGTAACTATATTGATAGGTTCTTTAAAATCCCTTAGTACCATGAGAATAGTATATAATTCTGCCTTTTGGACAGAATTGTAAGGGCTTTTTTCTACCTTACTCAATTCTTCTGATTTGTAACCTGCCTTTCCTGATTTATTTGCATCTGTATAAAATGTACGGGTTCCAGTTATTGAAGCACCACGTACAATTCAGGGAAGAATCCAAGTAGTTCTCTTTATAAGGTTAATTCTATCACTTTTGGGATAATTGCTATTAATTTCTCCCAAAAACTTAGCACAAGCTCTTTGCCAAGGTTCATTATCTTCCCATAATTTTTTAATTTCATCAGCAGTAAAAGAAGTATAATCTCTGCTGGGTCTATAACTGCTAGTTGACGAAGTCTCAATTTTCCTTTTATAATTAATTCAGAGACTTTTTCCACATAAGTTTTTAATTTTTTACTTGGTTTATGTGCTAAAAGATCCATTCTAAGATAATATTTTCCCTCTGCATTAAAATTCCTGTAGGGGAAATTCTGGAAGGCAATATGACAAGAATACAATTAAGATTTGGATTCACTCTATCTACGTGTGCCTCCTGTAATTTCTCTTCAATGACCATCAGTTTTTTCTTCAGCTGTTAATTCTCTGGGACTATTTAAGTCTTTGTCACCATCTAAGGTTTTGTTTAAATGAACTATTAGGTCAGATGTTATCTAAACAGCCAGTCGTAGACTGGAAATATCTCTTAACAATCTTTGAAAGTCTGTAAGAGTCTGCAGTTGGTCTCTCCTAATTTGTGCCTTTTGTGTTCTAATTTTCTGTAAACCTGTTTTGTAACCTGGGTAATTGACAGAATCTCTTCTTTGTATTTTTTTCAGGGGCAATTTATAATCCCCATTTAGGCAAAGCTTTTTTTTTTTTTTTTTTTTTTTTTTTTTTTTTTTTTTTTTTTTTTTTTTTTTTTTTTTTTTTTTTTTTTTTTTTTTTTTTTTTTTTTTACTTCAAACATTCTTTCTAAAGTATCTGCATTTGAGTCAGATAACAAAATGGTGTCCATGTAATGGTAAATCATAGCCTTAGGAAATTGCTTGTGTATTATTTCCAGTGGCTGATTTACAAAGTATTTGCACAGGTTGGTATTATTGAGTATTCCCTGTGGGAGGACAATCCACTGGTATCTCTTAGTAGGCTGAGAATTATTATAAGTAGGCACTGTGAAAGCAAATTTTTTTTCTATTTTCTTGTAAAGGTATAGTGAAGAAACAATTCTTTAAATCAATAACTATAGGAGGCCATCCTTTTGGTAATGGAGAAGGCAGAGGAATTTCAGACTGTAGAGGTCTCATAGGTTGTTGGATAGATAACCTTGTTGACAGCTCTTAGATCTGCCATCATTCTCCATTTTCCAGATTTCTTTTTAACAACAAATACAGGAGAATTCCAAGGGCTGGTTGATTCTTCAATATGGTGAGCATCTAATTGCTTCTGTACCAGCTGTTCTAAAGCCTGCAGTTTGTCTTCCGTTAAAGGCCATTGTTTAACCCATATGGGTTTCTCAGTTAACCATTTTAAAGGCAAGGCTGTTTGTACCTCCGAAGGTTTGCTAGTTGCTTTGTGTTCTTGTACAGCCTGAATGGCTGGTGACCTTTGTAATATTTTATAACATCTTTCCCAGAAACATGAGTTTTGGGGACTGCAGGAATGTTAACCTGGGTATTTCATTGCTGCAATAGGCCATGGCCTCATAAATTCACTGCAATATAAGCTACATATGGCCTCATCCTTCCTTTCTGTCCTTCTGGCCTTATGCATTCAGCCCACCTCTTGCTTTGTTTTACTTGAGATAGGGTTCCAATTCCTAGGAATTGGGTATCTGCCTCTTGAAGAGGCTAATTTGGATGCCAAAAGTCACATCCACACCTGTGTCTAGAAATCCCTCAATTTTAATGTCATTTATACGCACTCTTAGCTTTGGTCTTTGATCATTTATAGAAGTCTGCCAAAATATATGTTTCCTATTCCCTACTGGAGTTTTTTACTCATCCTCCAGGTCTATTCCATCATCCAGAACAGTATGTGTTTTGTTTTGTTTTGTTTTTTTTCCGAGACAGGGTTTCTCTGTATCTTTGGAGCCTGTCCTGGCACTAGCTCTTGTAGACCAGGTTGGCCTCGAACTCACAGAGATCCACCTGCTTCTGCCTCCCGAGTGCTGGGATTAAAGGCGTGTGCCACCCACCACCCAGCTCAGTATGTTTTTTCTTTTTTTACAGTAGGCACTGGCTTGTTTAATTTTCTTGGTGAGACCTGTTGTCCACAGTGACTGGGAATGACTGGGCCTTCTTTGACATCAGGGCCTGCAAGAGACCCCCAAGGAGTTTTCCAGTCATATCAGGTTGCCTTGTCTGTTTCTTATCTACCTACATTCATTAGTCCAATGTTGGCCTTTGCCACACTTCCTACATATACCAGAAAGCTGGGTCCTCCTATTTTTTGCCATTCCTAGAGGAGATATCATTCCTAGGAATTCCTTGTCTACAGTCCCTTCTTAGATGTCCTAGTCTTCCACAATTAAATCATTCATTATATGCAAGATCCTTTCATCTATGGGTGCTAATCTAACCTTAAAGGCCCAAGGATCTTCTTACATTCTAAGTTGGCATTTTCAAAAGCCAAGGATTCAATTAGTACACGTCTAGCTTCAGGGTCTGTCACTCTTATTTGTATAGCCTTAGTTAATATTTGTAAGAAGTCAGTAAAAGGTTCTCTCTGGCCCTGTTTAACCACGTGGTGGCTCACAACCATCTATAGTGGGATCTGATGCCCTCTTCTGGCATAAAGAGCAGATAGGACACTTATACATAAAATAAAAAAAAACCTTAAAAAAAGAATTTCTCTGTCATAAACTTTGTACTAGAACATTTAATTCTATATTTTTGCTTTGACTTTTTGTCAGCGAGTTAATAGCTTTATTTCATATCTCTGATTTGAATCCATATTTGATTTAGTATATTCTACTTCTGCTTTCTTCTTTGCCATGGTTAAATTAAAAGTAATGCTAAACAGTTAATAGCACTACTGCTGCTCTTCGAGAGGACCTAGGCTCATATTGTAGCACCCATATGACAGCTCACAATCATCTGTAACGACAGTTTAAGGAGATCCGATGCCTTCTTCTGACCTCTGTGGGCATCAGGTTCATACACACTGCATATACATACACTCAGGGTGCCTACACAGGCACATAAGATACATACAGATTTTTAAAAAAGATTAAAGAAAATCCCACATTGATTGAATCTGAGAAACATTGAGCATGCTCTATCTCCTGCAGCATCATATATTCAGTCAAGATTTAATTCATTATTTTAAAACAAAAACGTCTACCTTGTTACTGTATAAATTTGCTTTTGTCTTTAATAAACAAAGACAAAGGATAGTTTTTGTATTACAAAGGATAGTTTTAAAATAAACACATGATTTATTATCATTAAAATAAAATAACAGTAAAAAGATACTATATTTTAGATTATGAGTGTGACTGCCTACTTCACCAAGAGGGCCACTTGGTTACTGAATTTCACATGTTTATGAAAGAATACAAAAGGATCTTAAAATAGCTTTTGTTACTTCACTTTATTAGCTATATGGTTAACAAGTAGGGAACATGCAAAGCAACACCCAGTATTAAATGGTTCCATGTAAAAGATATGGGAATTGGAAGATGAGAAAAGATTTACTCAAGGGAGGGGCAGATAGGACCTGAATTATTAGACCTGAAGGGAGTACAAGAGTTTTTAGTTCAAAAGGGTCAGATATTTTAAGAGGCAAGAGGATGAACAGTTGTGCAGAGGTAACACAGTAAACACATCTCAATTGAGTGATAATAGGGATTGGAAGGAATGACTGTCTAACTAGAACAGAGATGGCAGAAATATATGGGCTGTCAGAAGTACACTTGGTAGGCTGTGGAAGGTAGTTTTTGTGATCCCTAAGTATAATGAAGGGTTTTCTCGTGGAACTTGATCAGTTGCAGTCATGGCAGGAACAAAATGAATAAGTTGTAGATGTTTCGGTAGACTTAAGGAAAGCAGCAGGATTGTGATGTTCCTAAGACAGCACTGTTGAGAAGACATCAGGACCTATCAGCTGGAAGAAGCATGAAGACCTTGGGGCCTGATGAGAGCTGGAGAAATGGAAGCCAGTGTATTGGTTAAGACTGTGGCCTTAGTGGAAAAAATTCTGTGAGGTTGAAGGATGTCAGAGAAATAAAGACCCTAATTTCTTTTTCATCTCATCTTCCCACCTTACCAGTGCTTTTCTTTAGTCTAATGTAACAAGAATTAAGAAAGGATGGGGGATTGTTATAATGAAGATGTTTGAAGGACTTTTTAAAATGAATTTTCAATCTTCATAGAAACAAAAACACAGCATCTGATACACTGTTCCAACTTACAACAAAAAGGATGAAGGCAGTCTATTACCTGATTTATTTTTAAAAGCCTCAATATGTCTAGTTTTATTATTTCATTGTAGATTTATTATGAGACCAGAATTAATTCATCCTCCACAGAGTTCCTGAGGGAAGTTGGTACTAGTGTCTGAAAGGACAGAAGAATAGGATAGAGTACCTGTCTTGAAAATCATGTTTGGTTGTGAAATAAGCAGGGCCAGAGTAATAAAAACAAGCATATAAATAATAGCAAAAACAGGCAGAATAGGATAAATCTCTTGTCTGTCTGAACAAATATAACATGAGAGAGGAAGAACTGATTTAGTCTATATCGGTGAACATGGGGTAATTACAGTGTGGAAGGCTTTGGAAAATAGACCTTTCTGAACAAGCCTTTGCAATATGAATTTTGACAGGAAAAGATTCGGTAAGTCAGGACCCTTAATCATACAGAGTAGTGTGGGAAAAGGCGCAGAAATGGAGCATTTGGTTTGTTAAAGATTAGGGCAAAGGGCTGGAGAAATGGCTTAGTAGTTAAGAGCACTTGTTGGTCTTGCAGAGGATCTGTGTTTGTTTCCCAGCATCTACGTGGTGGCTTGGAGTCCCCTTAACTCCAGTTCCAGGTGGTCTGACATTCTCTTCTGGCCTCCATGCACCAGGGAGACACATGGTGCCATGCAGACAAAAAAACCCATACATACAAAAATTAAATAAATAAAATAATAATTAGGGGGACAGTTAATTGAATTGGAGTTGTGGGAACTAGCCTGCTTCTGAATGGACTTCATAATGGCTTGGTAGGAAAGAGCTTTCATCTTGTCTTTAATAGCTAGGCAGTGATATAGTTGATTGTTAGAAATGAGCTTTAGATTAACCTGACAGAAGTAGATAGACTGTATTAGGACTTGTACTTTCCAGAGCAGGTTATGAAAGGTGACACATTGCTGTGCCAGTGGGAATGTGTAAGAGATTGTCATTCCATATGCCATATAAAAAGGAAAGAAGTTAAAAACTCTGGTTTTGGCCCCAGGTTAGCCTTAGGGTGATGTGCCCAAGGATCTGGTTTTTTTTTTGTTGTTGTTGTTTTGTTTTGTTTTTCTTTTTGGTTTTTCGAGACAAGATTTCTCTGTAGCTTTGGAGCCTGTGCTGGTACTAGCTCTTGTAGACCAGGCTGGCCTTGAACTCACAGAGATCCTCCTGCCTCTGCGTCCCGAGTGCTGGGATTAAAGGTTTGTGCCACCACCGCCCTGCTAGGATGTGTTTTTATAACAATGTAGGAAGGGAGTGTAGGGAAGTGTGTGTGTGTGTGGGGGGGGGTAATGGAGAAGCTGGAAGAGGTGGTGGGGCTAATTTTGGATATGGTGTAATGGAGATAAGAAACAGTGACTTGGCAATGTTATTAGACATTTTGAAATGTAAGACTGTCGTTCTTCAGAGATGCTAGCCAGGGAGGGAACTAACTAGCAACCTCAAACAGACAAAAGGCAAAGGCCTGTAAGACATTGGGGTTTTTTCCTTTGTTTTTTGGGGTTACTTTTCAAGCAAACAACATACAGCAAAATTTACCATCTTAATTATTTGGTAATATTTGACAGGTGATTTAACTATCTCGTTCTGCCCATTTTATTCCTCGAAAATTTTACTGTACTCTTTGCTATTAACTTTCTTTGCCTGTTCCTTAGATAGTGGTCAGCAGTGGTCTACTTTTTATCACATTGGTTTTACATTGTTTAGAATTTCACTAGATATTAAATAATAGGCATATAATTATATATTACATATATAACAAACATAATACACAGCACACACACACATAAGTAAATGGAAAGTTAATTATGTTGTCGTGTTTCTTTTTTGAGACAGATTTGGTTATGTAGTCCAGGTTGGACTCAACTTTGTGATGTTCCTGGCTCTGCTTTTCAAAGTTAATCATTGATGTCTTGCTTACTTCACTCAGCATAAAGCTGTTACCATGTTGTTTTTATCAACACTTTTCTTTGTGTGTGTGTGTGTGTGTGTGTGTGTGTGTGTGTGTGTGTGTGTGTTTTGAGACAGGATTTCCGTGGTTGTCCTGGAACTTACTCTGTAGACCAGCCGGGCTTTAAATTTACAGATTTACCACCTGGCCTTTATAAACTCATTTTTAAAAAGTTGCTGAGTAGTATGCTGCTGTATGCATACATCACAACTTACATCTTTTTAAAAAAGGTTTTATTTATTTTTAAAGATTTATTTTTATACTTTAGCCGGGCGGTGGTGGCGCACGCCTTTACTCCCAGCACTCAGGAGGCAGAGGCAGGCGGATCTCTGTGAGTTCGAGGCCAGCCTGGTCTACAGAGCTAGTTCCAGGACAGGCTCCAAAGCCACAGAGAAACCCTGCCTCGAAAAACCAAAAAAAAAAAAAAGATTTATTTTTATAATTATGTATGTGGGTTTGTGCTCATGAGTGCTAGTGCTTTCAGCGACTAAAATCAGATTTCTTGGAGTTGGAGGTACAGGAAGTTGTTAGTCACCTGATGTGGGTACTGGGAATTGAACTCAGGTCCTCTGGAAGAGCAGTGCACATGCTTAACCACTATTCATGTATTGATGGCATTCGTCAGTCATGGCCACAGACATCTATTGATGGGTATTTGAGTTCCCAGGTTTTGGCTGTTATGAATGATGCTGCTGTGAAGTCATGTGTAAATATATAGTGAATACCTAAGGAGTAGAATTTTGTGTATAATGAAAAGTACAGTGTATGTTCCTAATGAACTACATACTAAAATGGCAAATAGTTTTTCATTTAACATTTCTCTGAGCAATGTGTGAGTCTTCTGCTTGCTCCATGTTTGCACAGGTATTTGGTATTGACTGTGTTTTTAAAATTTTAGCTAGGTTAGTGGGCTTATTGTATGTGGTTTTAAGTTGTATTTCATTAAGGACTAGTGATGTTAGGTATCTTTTTATATGGTCATTTGACTGTTTATATATCTTGGTGACATGTTTATTTAAATATCTTGCCCAATTAAAAATTTGAGTTTTCTTATTATTGAGTTGTATTTGTTTTGTTGTTTGGATTTTGAGGTAGGAGTCTTACTATGCTATCCAATTTATTCTCCAACTCTTGGGTTCAGTGATCAATCCTCTTTCCTCAGCATCATGAGTACTTATAACTAAAGCTGTGTGCCACTATGTCTCTCTTTTAGGACTCTTTTTTAAAATACATTCTTGTTAAAAGTCTTTCATTGGATACATGATTTACAAATAGTTTTGTTTTTTTTTTCAGTTTTTGCTTGACTTTTAATTTTCTTTAAAATATTTAAGATATATTTATGTTAATTTTCTTTAAAAATTTTAAGATGTATTTATGCTGTGGTGTGTATATATTTCCATGATGTGTGTCTGCATTTGTGTGTGTATGAATGTGGGTGTGCACATGCCACTGTGTGAGTGTAGACTCTAAAAAGTTGGTTCTCTCCTTTCATCATGGGCTTTGGGAATTGGAACTCAGGTTGTCAGGCTTGCACAGCTTGCCTAGGGTGTTTTGCTGATCTGACTTTTAATTTTATATATATGAATGTTTTTCCTTTATATATGTCTGTGTAGCACAATTACTTGCCTGGTGCCTGTGGGGGCCAGAAGAGGGTGTTAGATCCTATGGAACTGGAATTACAACCAGTTATAAGCCTCTGTGTGAGTGTGGAGAACTGAACCTGGGACTTTTGCCAGAGTAGCCAGTGCTCTTAACTGCTGAGCCATTTCTGCAACCTCTATATAATTTTAATATCATTTGAAAGTTTTTAATTTGGACTGTCCCATGTTATTTTTTTTCTTATTTTAATCAGGTTTGCCAAATTTACCTCAATATTTTTTTTTTTTTACTTGTTATGTGGTCCAAAGTAGCATCACATTTGGCATCTTCCTGACTAAAGTTTTAAGTGCTGAGATTATAAGTGTACAGCACCATATCTAGCTTTTGTTTTTCTTTTACAGATTTTTAGTTTTAGCTCTTGCATGTTGGGTTATTAAACAAATTTGAGTTGACTTTTGTATATGGTATGAAGTTAAGGTAAAGTTCATTTTATCTTATGTATAATCAGTTGTTCCAGCACCTTTTGTTAAAAAAAAAATGGCTGTACCAACCCCTCATGGTCCTGACTTCCTTGCTCATATTCTCCCTCCTTCCGCTCTTTAACTGGACCTTGGGAGCTCAGTCCAGTACTCCGATGTGGGTCTCTGTCTCTATCTCTATCCGTTGCAGGACGAAGGTTCTATGGTGATATTCAAGATAGTCATCAGTCTGATTATGGGACAAGGCCAGTTCAGGCATCCTCTCCTCCACTGCCCAGGGTCCTAGCTGGGGTCATCCCTGTGGACTCCTGGGAACCCCTCCAGAGCCAAGCCTCTTGCCAACCCCAAAATGGCTCCCTCAATTATGATATCTCCTTCCCTGCTCCCATATTTGTCCTTCTTCCATCTCAACCATCCCACTCCCACAAGCTCTCCCCAACCTTCCCCTTCTCCCCCTCCCCACTCCCAACTTTGGTCCACCCACTGAGACAGTATACCTGAGCTAATGGGAGCTCACCAACTCCAGCTAGACTGGGACTGACCCAGCATGGCATCAAACTGGATCCTCCGAATGTGGCTGACAATTGGGACAGACTGAGGGGCCAATGATAATGGCACTGGGATTTGTCTCTACTGCATGTACTGGCTTTTTGGGATCCTATTCTATTTGGATGCATACCATCCTAAGCCTGGATGTAGTGGGAGGGCCTTGGACTTCCCACAGAGCAGGGTACCTTGCCCTCTCTTAGGACTGGAGGGGGTTGGGGGGAAGGGTGTATGTGTGTGGGAGCGGGAGGGAAGTGGGAGGAGGGAAGGAAGTAGAAATTTAATTGGTATTATTTATAAAGTAATTTAAAAAATTTTAAAAATGGCTGGGTGGTGGTGGCTCACGCCTTTAATCCCAGCACTCCAGAGGCAGAGGTAGGTGGATCTCTGTTGATTTCAAGGCCAGCCTAATCTACAAGAGGGGGTCCAGGACAGCTAGGACTGTTACACAAGAAACCCTGTATCGGAAAACCAAAAAGAAAGAAAGAAAGAAAGAAAGAAAGAGAGAGAGAGAGAAAGAAGGAAAGAAAGAAAGGAAAGAAAGAAAGGAAAGAAAGAAAAAAAGAAACTGCCTTGGTATTTCAATTAAAAAAAATCATTGGACGTTGGTCATATATTTACATGGGTTTCCTTATGTATTGTCAGTTAAGGTATGTTCATTTATCTTGATGCCAGTATCACATGCCTTGATTATATTAGCTTTATTTTTCTAATTCAATAAATTTGATCTCCAGCTTTGGTGTGTGTATTGGAGGATACACACACACACGCCTCTGTGCGTGTGTGCATATGCGAACTTGTGTGGAGGTCAGAGGTCACCTTGGATATCTTCCTTTGTACCTTGTTTTTGGACTGACTGAATCTGAAGCTCACTGATTAGGCTAGATTGCCAGTGCTGGGGTTACAGAGTACGCCATGCTGCTGGACTCTGAGCTCAGGTCGCTATGCTTGTGTAACAAGCACTTTACTGACTGATCATCTCCCCAACACCCCTTCCACCTTTGTTTTTTATCAGAACTGTTTTCCGTCTCATTTCCATTCCCTTCTCTCTTTTCTTGTTCCCTCTCCTCTTCCTTTCCCCTTCCCTATTCTTCTCCTTCCCATGTTGTTCTCCTTTTCTTTTTTGGAGATGAAATCTTGCTATGTTACCCAGGCTCTTGCTTGGCCTTCCACTCCTGAGCTCAAGGGATCCTCTTGTGTTAGCCTCCCAAGCCTTTGCATGTCTGCCCCCCCAAAATTCTGAATACTACTGTGAAAAGTCATTTGCCTTTTCTCTGGTTATCTGATTTGAAACCCTCCCCTACCTCTCTCTTTAGTTTTTTGCGATAGGGTCTCACTATGTAGCCTGAGCTGGCCTAGATCTTGATATGTAGACCACACTAGCCTCAGACTCATAGAGATCTGCCTGCCAAGTGCTGGAATTAAAGGTTTTGCATGCCATGCCCAGCCCTAGAATATTTGAACAATCTTGAAGTGGTGATTAGGGAGAATGTATTTTAAAATTACAGTAGTAGACCTTTTAGAATGAGATGCATTGGTATTAATTCATTGAAACATTTTGAGGTTTTTAACTTAAAAATTTAGAATGATGTAGAACCTGTCAAACTACCTCTTCTACCACTATGATGATTAGAAGCAGTGTGATTTAGTGCTTACAAGGCCAGATGTCAGGCTGTTGTCTTACTTAGCCTGTTAGTTGTTGGCACTGTGACCGCAGCAAACTCTCCTGCCATGTAGAAAGTGCTTGATAAATGTTAATAGCCATCATTGCTTTGTTTACCTGGAACGTTTGTGCAAACTTCAGATTTTGGCAAATTCACAAAATGAAAGTGAACCATTTTAAGGACTCACTTGTAGGAATCCTCTGCTCATCTTTTAGCCTCCCTCTCCCCTCTTTTATTTTTCTTTCAGGATAATATTGAAGTACTGTTTGTTTTTCTTTTTTTAACACCTAATCTTTTGGTGGTTTCTCCAATTCTACTTTTTGTTGGTGGATTTGATAATTTATGTAATTATATTTGGATTTGTGCTTTGGATAAGAAAGAGGAAAAAAGACAAATGGACTTCTTTTAGTAGGATAAATCATTCTACAGATAAAACAAAACAGCAGTTTGCCAGGATTTAGCTGGTTCATCAGGATTGTGAATTAGTGGTTCTAGAATGAAACCCCATTCGTTTGATTCTTTTTTTGTCTATAGCTGTCGGTAGTTCTTTTTGTGCTGAATAAGCACAGTGACTTCTTGCTTTGTTGACTAGTTCTTACTGACGTTGTAGCAAAACAATTGCAGCAAATGCAGTGAGTCTTTTTGCTTTTTGTTCATTTCCCTTTAATTAGTAGTAATTGCAAACATTGTGTTGATTTTGCACAGTTAAACATCGATAATTTTGTCAAAAGACAAAATTTAGAGCAAACTAAGTTATAGATTTAATTGACTTTTATATATATATGATTCCTGAATCAGGCAGCACCTCATTCTGTACTAGAATGAGTTTCTAGTGAGCTGAGTAGTGGAGATTAGCTTTATGGACAGAAAAGGACTGAAGCAAGCAGAAATAAAGAACAAAGTAGATTGGCTCTTTAAATCTGCCTGTGTGTGTAGGATAAAGCAAAGGGTTTCTGTCATGTGCCCAAGACTGGCTCTTTGGAGATTTGGCTGTTTGTCTTCCCTGCTTTCTCAGTAGCTGAGATGATGACTTAGTTTTAGCTTGTTGATGAAAAACGTTAGCATGGGTCCTCCAATATAGTTTGGTCTGGAAAACTTTATGCAGGTGCTTAGTCCAAATCTGTCTCCTTTTCTACAGTTTGGTTTAACAATTTATATGGTTTAATGAGTCAAAGTGTCCAAACCAGTTAGCAAGTGCCTGTGGCTGGAGTGGGATGAACTGCACCCAGCATGTGCCAGAATTGAAGCTAAAGACCTCTGGAAAAGGGCTCTCCTCCTAGGCTTGGAGAAGCGAATAGCTTTGCTAAATGCCAGCTTTGATAAATGCCGACTCAGCAGCAGTCTCCCTTTCACTCCCTAAAGGTCTGGAAGTAGGCATGAAAGCTCTAATCCTTTAATCATTTGTTTGGTTTTCTGATGCCCATTTCCTTCAGAATGGAGATCACCAAGAGTTACCCCAGTCACTGAGTATAAGTTTAGATATGTTAGGAAGGGGCTTGCTTATGAATATCAAAAAAATGCACCCCTATCACTTATGAAATTTCTAGGGTCTTAGAAGCTATCAGGAACCAGGGGCAAAATAGGCTAAACGGTGTATACTTCTCACTATATTGTAAATAAATGCACATTAAGCAGATAACTACACAAATAGTATATAATTGCAAGCTGTGAACGGTGTTACCAAGTTAAGGTAGTGACTGCTGTGTATTTTAAAAGATAGACTTTATCTGATGTGAGTACAGTCAAGAATTGTTTGCCTCAGGAAGTGATAATTACCTTATGATTATGTTGTCTTACTTAGTAGAGTGTAGTAAATCCCTGGTGTTGGGGCTGTTTAAATTGAGATTTTTCACTAGACATTGACTTGGTAAAGGCAGATTCTTAAGTAGAGGGAACAGCAAGTGCAAATTAAATACAAAGGGAAATCATTAAGTGTAGCCATGAAGGGAGAGCCAGGGATGAGATCAGGTCTTGGCCGCTTTCTCCACAGAATTTTGTTTTCTATAGTAAATTGTTGAAAAACTTCTAATTATTTTGTTTTTTTTCCTGAGATAAACTTAGAATTCGTTAAGAAACACAGAATTAAGAGAGGGAGAAAGATGCCAAAGAAAGGTTAGCATACAGCCAAGACATGGGTGCAAGCTTCTTGAGAGTCCAGCTTCTAAGTTTTCAAAAATTGTTATTCTCTGTGACATAGATTTTATCAGTCAATTAATTCAGATATCCTTTATCCTTTTCTGTTTAATTTAATGTCTTATTAAACCGTGCCATATTTATCAAAGCTAAAATATAACACTGGCATATACCATGACCTTAACCTTAGACTTTGTCTTAGGATTTCTGTTTCTATAAGAAACACCATGACCACACCGACTTTTTGTTTTGTTTTGTTTTTTGGGGTTTTTTTTTTTTTTTTTTTTTTTTTTTTTTTTTGGGTTTTTTTTTTTTTTTTTTTTTTTTTTGGTTTTTCGAGACAGGGTTTCTCTGTAGCTTTTGGAGCCTGTCTTGGAACTAGCTCTTGTAGACCAGGCTGGCCTTGAACTCACAGAGATCCGCCTACCTCTGCCTCCTGAGTGCTGGGATTAAAGGTGTGCGCCACCACCGCCCGGCTTGACCACAGCGACCCTTAAAAGGAAAACATTAAAATTTTTTTATTAAGAATTTTTAAAAAATACATTCTTTTCTCATTTTACATAACTATCATAAGGAAAGCATTTAATTGAGGTGGCAGCTTACAGTCTCAGAGATTCAGTCTGCTGTCATCTTGGCAGGGAGCATGGCGCCTGGGAGTATGGCAGCATGCAGGCAGACATGGTGCTGGAGAAGGTGCTGAGAATTTTTACATCTTGACTCACAGGCAGCAGGAAGTGAACTGAGACACTGGGTGTGGTTTGAACATGTCTGAGACCTCAAAGCCCATCCCCACAGTGACACACTTCCTCCAACAAAGCCACACCTAGTCCAACAAGGCCACACCTCCTAATAGCTCCACTCCCTTTGGAGGCCATTTTCTTTCAAACCACCACAGGCTTCATTTACATTTTGTAAGTTTTGAAATCAAAATGGGAAGTTCAGAAACATTTTAAGAATCATCTGTGTGTTCAAGAAAAATCTATGTATCTGTCATCTATCTATGAGGGAGACTGAAAAAGCAGTTGTCAAGGTACACTTTCTGACAATTGAGGTGGGGTCTAGTTTTTGACTGTCTTCTTTTCTTCTTCTGTAGAACTAATGGCTGAAGAATAAATCAACATGGCGACGATGGTTCCACCTGTGAAACTGAAATGGCTCGAACATCTGAACAGCTCCTGGATCACAGAGGACAGTGAATCTATTGCTACAAGAGAGGGAGTTACTGTTTTGTATTCTAAACTGGTCAGCAATAAGGAAGTAGTACCTTTGCCTCAACAGGTTTTATGTCTCAAAGGACCACAGTTGCCTGACTTTGAACGTGAGTCTCTTTCAAGTGATGAGCAGGACCATTATTTGGATGCCCTTCTTAGCAGCCAGCTAGCACTAGCAAAGATGGTATGTTCAGATTCCCCATTTGCCGGGGCGCTACGGAAACGACTGCTTGTACTCCAGCGTGTCTTTTATGCACTTTCTAATAAGTACCACGACAAAGGCAAAGTGAAGCAGCAGCAGCATTCTCCAGAGAGCAGCTCTGGTTCAGCAGATGTCCATTCTGTCAGCGAACGGCCCCGGTCAAGCACTGATGCACTTATAGAAATGGGTGTCCGAACAGGTCTAAGTTTATTATTTGCACTTCTGAGACAAAGTTGGATGATGCCTGTGTCGGGACCTGGTCTCAGTCTCTGCAACGACGTTATTCACACTGCAATTGAAGTTGTGAGCTCTTTGCCTCCATTGTCTTTAGCAAACGAAAGCAAGATTCCTCCTATGGGCTTGGACTGCTTATCACAAGTCACAGCATTTCTTAAAGGAGTAACTATTCCCAATTCTGGGGCAGACACTTTAGGTCGTAGGTTAGCTTCTGAGTTGCTGCTTGGCTTAGCAGCTCAGAGAGGCTCTTTGAGATATCTTCTTGAATGGATAGAAATGGCTTTGGGAGCTTCAGCAGTTGTACATACCATGGAGAAAAACAAACTACTATCAAGCCAGGAAGGAATGATCAGCTTTGACTGCTTTATGGCTATATTAATGCAGATGAGGCGTTCATTGGTATGTACCCCAAGTGTCAACTTTGACAAATTGCTGTCTAGTCAACCTGCTTTTAATGAGTTTGTGGCTCTTGTAAATGATTTGGGAGTTCTTTTGGTATGTTAAGTTGGTTAAACTTTCTTTGTGCTCTGTGGGAAGAAACTTGCACATATTGATCTATAGGGATAGGACAGTTAGTACAATGAAGGCCCCTGGGTCAGAAGCCGAGTTTATAGTTTAAGTGTTAGAATCAGCACTTTCTGCTCTTACAGAGTTCACATCTTGCTAGGATGATCAAGAAAGAAATACATAAATTTAGGGGGCTGGAGAAATGACTCAGCAGTTAAGAGCTTGTTGCTCTTTCAGGTTCAGGCCCCAGCACCTACATAGTGTAACTTCAGTTCCATGAGATCCAGCACCCTTTCCTGTTCTCTGTGGGCATTGCATGCACATGGTGCACAGATATACTTTCAGGCAAAATATCTGTACGCATAAAATAAAATAAACAAGTCATAAAATATTCATAATTTCAGATGAGCCATTTAAAAAGGAAAACAGAAAATGATAAGTTGAGTGTTAAAAGGTTTGCTATTTTAGTTAATGTGGTCAGGGAGGGACTCTTGTGTTGTGATATCTGCAGCAGAGACCTGTAATGAATTAAGTAAAAGTCCAAAGAGTTTTCTTTCTTTCTTTCTTTTTACATGTATGTCTTTGTGAGGGTGTCAAGGTCCCTAGAACTGGAGCTCCAGACAGTTGTGA
This sequence comes from Ondatra zibethicus, assembly GCA_004026605.1. NCBI lineage: Eukaryota > Metazoa > Chordata > Mammalia > Rodentia > Cricetidae > Ondatra > Ondatra zibethicus. The sequence continues at coordinate 23,979 of PVIU01016772.1, forward strand.
GCCACCATGTGGGTGCTGAGAATTGAATCCAGATCCTCTGGAAGAGCAGTCAGTGCTTTTAACTGCTAAGCCATCTCTCCAGCTCCCTCCCCCCCTTTTTTTCTTGCTATACATGCAGTATGTCTGTGCAGGTGTCAGATCCCCTGGAATAGGAATTTTAGACAGTTGTAAGCTGCCATGTGGGTGCTGGGACTTGAACGTGGGTCCTCTGGAAGAGCAGCTAGCACTCCCACCCACTGAGCCCCTGAGTTTCTTGTCTGTAGAAGTAGATTCCTTCACCACCATAACCTAGAATATCATATTAAAGAATAAACCTATATATGATAAAAATTTAAGAATATGCAAGACTGAAATGTAGTAACTTTTTGAAATCCAAGAATAAAAATTTGAATTTGAAAGTGTTAAGACTGAAGTACTTATAAACTGCCTTAGGTCTAACTATGCTTAGGTTCAATTTATCAGGTTTTTGCTGTTTGTTTTTGCTTTGTGTGTGTGTGTGTGTGTGTGTGTGTGTGTGTGTGTGTGTGTGTGTGTGTGTGTGTGTTCGAAATGGTCTCACTGTGTTTCTCTGGCTGTCCTGGAATTCCAGGCTGGCTTTGAATTCACAGTGATACACAGAGATTTTTTGTTTTTGTTTTTGTAAGAGGAAAAGAGGGGAGGAGGGAAGAATGAGAGAGAGAGAGAGAGAGTTCATGTTTCCTTTATTGCCCAAAATAACCTAACGAATGTATTTAAAATTCACTGAAAATGCCTTTTGTTATACTTACACATTCCAAGCCTTTCCTTCTACCAAGTGAAATGCAAAGCTTTTGATTATTAAAAATATTTCATTAAGATAGTCATGTTCAAGTCAGAAGCATTTAACTTTTTATCTGCTGTATGTTTTGCATTTGTGAACTGAATTGTAAATATTCCATCACTTTATCATTAAGTTTCTTTTTAAAAAATTTTTCACTTAAAAAAGTAATGTTATAGATAAGTACTTAAAGATTTTAGATGACAGGATCTATGAAAATTTGAACCTCATAATGCTAAATAAGATTAAAACATGTAGTGCTTTGTTGGGGTACAGAGTATTGACATAGGTCTATAATCTTAAATTGTTGTTTAAGCCTAGAACTTTATGTTATAATTTAAATACAAAAGTCTTTAGATAACAGCTGAGAGGAATACTTAAGCTCTTTGTGTTTTCTTAGTCACTATTACAACCTCTTACTTGGAGATCTGTTTTTCTCATTGTATTTTTTTCTTCTTTCATACTTTAAGGTTTTCTCTTTTCAAATCTGAAATGCTGTTCCTCTGCATATGTTAACATTCCTTTGAAAAGTCACTCAATTCCTCTTATAAGCTATGCATTTTGTATTACTTTTCCTACCAAAGAGGGGAAAAAGATATTATTAGACACCATGACTATGATTATATACTTTCCATGCTGTATTTCCTTCTAGAACAAAATTAGTAAGAGGCCCCTTCACCTTTCCCTTAGAAGGAAAGGAGTACCCCCAGGACTTTAGACTGTTCTTCACAATGTCTATTTATATAACAGAAATGCATGTCAGGTAGAACAGGTTCAGGAAAAATGCTGACACAGAATACCCTTCAGAGTCAGAGGGAGAGAGAGAAAGGGGGGGGAGAATATGCTTTGAGGTCATACATGGGTTTCTAACTTCTATAAGTTTCTAGTAGGTAAGGAGTGTTCTACACCACATGATTTAGTCTGGCTTAGTCTCTAAGCCAAGGAGTCAGGTACTGTGATGTACAATAAATTTATCTTGCGTATATAGGTGTGTATGTAGGTGTAGAGGGCTTAGTCTTGCTTAAAGCTGCAAATGGGAGGCGTAGAACTGCCAGGGACCTGAAAATAGGTTCCGGGAGAGCTTGGCTTGATGTATGGCAGGGTGCGGGGAGAGTTTCATTGCTTCATCCTCCCACTCCTGCACCCTGTGCTTGGATTACTGCAGGATCTAATATGTGCTAGACATAAGTTTGCTTATGTATTCACAAATTGATTTGATATTTAAATTGACTCTATAAGCTTAAGAAATCCTTCTAGTAAAATGCATATGTGCGTGTGTATTTTCTTCTTTATTTAATATTTTTTACTCCATGCCTTTTCAGCATCTTTGATTCACTGCTCCTCACTACGTGAAGTAAGGAGGAAGTGAACTAATTATAGTGTCTGTTTTTTTGCCAGGTGCTTTGCATATTCTTTTTCAGTTGCCATGTTAATCTGTGAGGAAAGATATTATTTACCTTGATCTTGAAGGTATAAGGCAACTATGTTAGCCTGGTTTTATATATGTATTGAGCATCATAATATAACATGAACTCTTGGGCCATTTACTGTGTTCATTTGTTCTTACACCTTTGAGTCTTTCTTTGAAACCCATATTTTTTTTTCTGACTGCATTATGTACTTTTTAATCTGCTTCTGTTAAATTGATTAACTTGTTCCACAAATGATTCCCTTATAACACTGTAAAATGTAACAAATTAACTTTATTGCTGGCTTTCTAGTTTCTGTCTATTTGTCCTGTCATTTCTGGACAAATAGCAGGTGTACCTAGTCAGAAATCACCCCTCTTTCTCCCTAAGGCCACATACCCTGTCATAAATCCTTAGTGAGTCAAGGATACCACTGGAAAGTAGACTGCTATCTTCAAGATTCTGCATTTGTCCTGAAGAACCTGTGTTTTATTTAGTATGGCTTTCTTACTATTTAATGAGGCAGTTAGGGATCGGTGCTTAATTGATCATTTGATTCAATAGGTTTTGAAACCCTTTTAGTTGATTTCATGACCTTATGTTCAGATTTGATCACAGTACACTTAAACTTATAGTTTTTCAAATAGATTTTTATAGTGTATTGATTTTTTTTTTAGCATGTATGTCTGCTTTCTTTCCATATTGTACCCTACGATGTTTAATTACAGGGTTCGTCTGCTGATCGGAGTCAGTGGAGAGAACCAACTAGAACATCTGAAGGCTTATGTTCACTCTATGAGGCAGCATTATGTCTTTTTGAAGAGGTATGTAATCTTCATAGCTTTGCATTAAAAAAGATGTTGCTGTAAAATGTTATAGCGTATGATCTCTAGAAAGGCTCTAAAAGGAAATAATGCCAGTGGTTGCCTCTGGAGAGTGGAACTCAGTGTTTAGTCGAAAGAGATACTTTTCAGCGTATCACCTTTTATTTATTATGTTTTGGATCATGTACTGGTACCTTTTGTTGAAAAATAATTATTGAGTAAAACAGATTCTGAAAGATATATAACCAGTTCTGTGCCTTAATGAGTTGTTATAAAATAAATACCCTCTAACTAGTGTGCTGGTTTTACAAAACACAAAATAGAATTTTAAACTGCTGAGACTACTCAAGGGCTGAAGGCATTTACTGTCATCCTGCAACTTGAGTGTAATCGCCAGGCGCCACATGGTAGAAGTAAGAAACAGACTCCCTCCAGCTATCTTCTGGCCTCCACATGAGTGTCATTGTGCATGCGAACACACACACCCCCAAAATGCAGAAGTCCTTTTACATTCTGGTCATTTCTTGTTTTCTCCTCCACAATGAAAGCACTATGTTGACTTTTAAACTAAGTTCCTTGCAGTTTTTTGTAGTTGTGTTGCTACATATGTGTGCCTGGACTCTAGTTCAGTTTTTTCTACTTAAAAAATGTCTTTAAAATCTTTTAGTCTATGTGTTTATATCCCCTGTTTTGGGGAACTTGCTCTGTAGACCAGGCTGGCCTCAAACTCACAGAGACCTGCCTGCCTCTGCCTCCTGAGTGCTGGATTAAAGGTGTGCACCACCACTGTCCAACTTGCTATGACTTAGATTTTATGTACATTTCTATATCATGTTGTTCTAGGCTGTCACTGTTTTCAGGACAGTCCTCCATTTATACACTACTGGTGACCAAATACTATGTCATCAAATACTATAGCACCATTTTAGAAGGCAAGTTGATATAAAGTGTTCCAAGAGTCATAAAATTGTCTTTTTTTTATGTGTATAATCCCATTTCTGAGATTTCCTATTAAGGAAGCTAACAAAATACAGTAATATACTCTTTTTTGAGACAAGGTTTCCAAGGTCTCAATGTGTAACTCTGGATAACCTGGAACTTACCATATAGACCAGGCTGACCTTAAACTCACAGAGATCTGCCTGATATTGCCTCCTTTATAAAGGTACTAGGATTAAAGATATGCACCACCGTGCCTGGCCCAATAACAGATTCTTAAAAATGATCTACATAATAAAGATAAAGGATTTAAATGGCAGTTAGAAGAAAGTGGTTAATGTTATTTTACCATTAAATGGACTGTTGTGCAGAGCAGACAGAAGGTTTTGCTTGAATGTCTTGTATCATTTGTCACTTCTGTATGTACTGTAATGGCTATGCATATGAAAAAAGTTAACACTGTGTCAAGGTGATTTATAAGGGGTGTTTTCTTCCTACTTTGTCCTTATGAACTTTGATTTTTCTGTAAAGTGTATGTGATAGCATTTTTATTTTAAAAGGCTTGATTGTGTATTTTTCTCCTTTGTGATTTATTCTGTGCTGGTAAATATTCTAGCTATCTATATTTAAAGCTATTTATGATGTTAGATGTGAGTAGCTTAGAGTATTAGAAGTTAAGACAATAATTTCAGAGAACATGTAAAATTAGCCTAATAATGTATTGGTTATTTTGTGTATTTAAATTTTTAATAGGTTTGTAGAATGGCTTCTGACTACTCAAGAACATGTGCTAGCCCAGACAGCATTCAGACTGGTGATGCTCCCATTGTCTCTGAAACCTGTGAAGTGTATGTTTGGGGTAGCAATAGCAGCCATCAGTTGGTAGAAGGCACACAGGAGAAAATACTACAACCCAAACTGGCTCCCAGTTTCTCTGATGCTCAGACCGTAAGTTCTCTCTCTGTATTTCTTGTGAACTGGCAGATAATGGGTTGTATATGTGTGTGTGTGTGTGTGTACTTCTGTGCCTTAAGTAATGTTGAGTCTGTTTTTCAATAAGTAAAAATTCTTGATTGAAGCGGGCCATGGTGATGCATGCCTTTAATCCCAGCACTTGGGAGGCAGAGACAGGTGGGTCTCTGAGGCCAAACTAGTCTACAAAGTAAGTTCCAGGACAGGCAAGGCTGTTACACAGAGAAACGTTGTCTTGAAAAACCAAAAGAAAAAAATGAAAAAAAATTCTTGATTGATCATTTATTTATATTTATATATTATATCACATTAATTCTTCATTTTAACAGAAAAATACATTTTTAAATCTTTAATATCTTTAATACCATTTCTACACCCAAAATATTAAATTTGGACCTAGATTTTTAAAAGGCCTAATGAAGCAGGGTTTGGTGGTAAACACCTTTAATGCTAGTAGTACTCAGGAATCAGAGCCTGGTATACATAATGAGTTCCAGGCCTGTTTCAAAATCCAAATCCTAAAAATAAATAAAATAAAATAAGAATAAATACATAACTAAATAAATAAAAATGTAATGAATGGCATCAAGTTTTATTTTTATATTCAACAATATAAAATAACAATAAGTCCAGTAACAATAAGAACTGGACTTTCTCTTTTTCAGATTGTCATTTCATTGTCTTATGATCATTTTTCCCCTCTATATTTGTAGTTCAGTGTAAGACTTTATATTTTCATTAAATTGTATTTTTATTATGCATATAGAATATATGAACATACACATGTTATTTATTTATTTAGGCTTTTCAAGACAGGGTTTTTCTGTAGCTTTGGAACCTATCCTGGAACTAGCTCTTGTAGACCACGTTGGCCTTGAACTCACAGAGATCCACTTGCCTCTGCCTCCCAAGAGCTGGGATTAAAGACGTGCAGACGTGCACCACAACTGCCCGGCTTGTGAGTATAATTTTTATGTGAATGATTCTTGCTTTAATAGACTGTTAAGGAATTTATGGGAATTTTTTTTTCCTTCTCCAATTATAAGAAGAAGGTATAATTTTTACTTTGTTTTATTTTTTAGATTTTTTTTAAATTATTTATTTAGTTTTATGTATGTGGGTGTTTTGCCTGCATACTTGTCTATGTACAATATGAGTACAGTGCCCGTGGAACCACAAAAATGATGTCAGATTCCCTGGAACTGAAGTTAAAGAGTTGTGACCTGCCATGTGGGTGCTGAAAATGAAACCCAGGTTCTCTGAAAGAACAGTGGTTCTATTAACCACTTAGTCATCTCTCCAACCCCAGTTTTATTTTTGTCATGCTCTGGTAGATAACCTTAAAAGATCGTGAATTTATTTGCAGTGTGAAATGAATATGAAAATGCATTGTTTTCTGCTTACTGCTCTCTATGGAAGATCATGCCATATTCTTCATTGAACAATTTCCTTTTTTTCCTTTTAATAAACTTGACCTGAAGTATTGTACTTTGACTCTCTCAAAACATTTTCTAACCTAAAATTCTGTTGTTGTTTTGTAGATTGAAGCTGGACAGTATTGCACTTTTGTCATTTCTACGGATGGCTCTGTGAGAGCTTGTGGTAAAGGCAGCTATGGGAGACTGGGCCTTGGAGATTCCAATAATCAGTCTACTTTAAAAAAGTTAACTTTTGAGCCTCACCGGTCCATTAAAAAAGTTTCATCATCTAAAGGCTCCGATGGTCACACTTTAGCTTTTACTACAGAAGGTGAAGTCTTCAGCTGGGGTGATGGTGACTATGGGAAACTGGGACATGGGAATAGTTCAACCCAGAAATACCCCAAGCTTATCCAGGGTCCACTGCAGGGAAAGGTATGTGCTTTTTTTGTGGATTTACAAATAATCAGATGTAGTGGTATAGTAATTGGCAGTACTGGTTACGTTTTGATGCATTCTTTTCTGAGTCACCGTTTATCACTCTGCCTTATCTTTTTGTGTATCTGTTTTATAGGTTATAGAATGCCTTTAATGTGTCATTCAATTTTAGTTCTTTTTAATTTCTACTTTAGTTCTTTACATGTGTATGTGGGGGGCACGGGTCAACCTTGGGTGTTGTTTCTTGGACATCATTTCACTTTTTAAGATTTTTTTGGGGTGGGGAGGTTAGAGAGATAGCTCAGTGGCTAAGCATGCCTTCTGCTCTTCAGAAGACCCATGTTCTGTCCCTAGCACCCAATCAGGTGGCTCACAACTGCTCTGTCATACCAATTCCAAGGGAGATCAGTGTCTTTGGCCTCCATAGGTACTTGTACACAGATGCACATGCCCTCCCTCCATAATAAAAAAATAACAAAAATACATCTTTTAAAAAAGATTTATTTTGCTAGGTAGTGGTGGTAGCACACACCTTTAATTCTAGCAATAGGGTGGCAGAGGCAGGTGGACCTCTGTGAGTTTGAGGCCATCCTGGTCTACAGAGTGAATTCCAAGAGAGCCAGGACTACACAGTGAAACCCTATCTCAAAAAACAAGCAAAAAAGATTTATGCATGTGGGTGTTTTGCTTGCATGTATGTGTGTGTACTCTGTGTATGTGCGTGCACACCTGTTGCCTGAGGAGGCCTGAAGAGGATGCCAGATTTCTTGGAACTGTGCACATGCTAGAAACCAAACCCAGGTTCTCTGCAAAAGCAGCAAACTCTTTACAGCTCAGCCATCTCTCCAGTTCTTGTTTTTTGAGATAGGGTCTCACTAGTTAGGCCAAGCCCAGGGACCTCTTGTCTCCTCAGTTCCAACCTGAGATTACAAACACATGTCTCCATTTCTGGCTTTTTGCATGAGTTCTGGTGACTGAACTTGGATTCTTATGTCTGCATGACAAACACTTTATGTACTGAGCCACCTCTCTAGCCCTTGATACATATAGAGTAGTTAAGTGATTTTCAAGCGTCTCATTTAAATAATTGATTCCAGAACTTTTTATTTTTGTTTGACTTTTCTTTACAGAGGTAAGACTTATGTTGTTTCTGTTTTAAGATTTTAAATTTTATAAAAGAAACATATAATAATTTTTCCTGTCATGAGAGATATTCTCAAATGGCTATAAAGTAAATACCACAAAGCTATGACTTGTACTGTTTCAACTCACTCATCAACCCAAAAACAATGGGTCTTGTAACATCCCACTTTGTAAACTTGATAGACAGCTTTATAAACAACAAATACCTGATAAGGTACAGAGTATGCTGGGTGTGGTGGCACACATTTATAATTCCAGATAAAGACAGGATTGCCAGTTTGAGGGCAGTGAGCATAATGAGACCCTACCTCAGTAACTGAAAAAGTATTGAATATGATATGAAACTCTTAAAGTGCTTCTGCTAAATGTTCTAAACAGTTGTGATTTTTCTGGTTCTTTTAATATTTTCTTTCTTAATTCCATTGCTAAATATTTTTTTAAATATTCCCCTTATATAACAGTAAAATTTTAGTGTCATGATGGAAAAATGACAATATTTTAAGTTAATTTAAGTTTCTTTGTGAATTCTCAGTTTTGGAGGCTAAAAAAGACAGGGAGTTATTGGTGCTTTTTTAATTAGCTGATAATATTGATCAGTGTTGGAAGGTATAAGTCATCCCCAGGGTATATTGTTATATGTCCTTACTGCCTTGATTCTACTAATCCAGTGGTTCTTAACCTGTAAGTCACAACCCAATTGGGTGTTGAATGAGTGTTTCACAGGTTTCACCTAAACACAGAATTGGAAAACACAGATATTTACATTGTGATTCATAACTGTAGCAAAATTACAGTTATGAAGTAACAATGACAATAATTTTATCCACCACATCATGAGGAACTGTATTAAAGGTTCAGAGCATTAGGAAGGTTGAGAACCACTATACTAATGGAAGATAATTTCTTGATGACAAAAAGGGCAGTGAGAAGTTTAATATGAGCTTATATTCTAATTATATTGTTAATAACAAGTATTTTTAGAGTTGCTAATTATGTAATGAGTTTTTCTTGCTCATTGAAGACCAGAGGTTTTATGTTAATCTTAGATTTAAAAGTTGCCATTGTTTCTTTTTGCATTCTCTCCAACTCCTTCAGTAAAGACTTGAGTGATGTAGCTTTCCTGCTAGTAATCAGATTGATCTCTTTGCTAGAAATCACAATGTCTCCTTTTTGGATTGAGAAAACCTGTTCTCTTGTTTGGGTCAAAGCTGGGGTTCAGGGCTCAGCAAGCAGAACATGGACTTAAGTAATTGCTTAGTCAATAGCCTTGGTCCTCATGATGGCTCCTACTTGAGTTGTGAGTAATAATGTCTTTGATGTCCCTGTGTGTATGTGTTTTCGCATTGTATGCTTATCAGATTTACTTATGTGCAATCCAGGTAGTTGTTTGTGTGTCAGCTGGATACAGACATAGTGCTGCTGTCACAGAGGATGGTGAATTATATACATGGGGTGAAGGAGACTTTGGAAGATTAGGTAAGAGTTTTTAAAATTTGGAATTATGCACTCATAACAGAAATGATCAGTTGCTAAGAACCAGTGAGCATAGAGTTCATAGGTTGTATTTCTATAGATAATTTTGCCTAGATTCTGGTGCTGTTATCTAAGATGTAATAAAATCTGTAAGTATTATAACCACCGCTGTAGTTTTATAAATAAGAAACAGAACATCACGATCCTAAAGTTTCTAATGTATTCATCAGTGAAAGCAAGTTAACATGGATGTGTTTTTAGACAAATAAGGTGAGTACGAAGGCAGAAACTTAGGATGCTCTAATGACTCATTAATATGCCTGTCTCTCCCAGGTGGGGAGTAGCCTAGGAGAGCAGGCAGAGATGATTTTCTTATTGTATTTACTTGTATTTAAAAATAACAGATAGCATATTACTCTTGTGAAATTGGAGAAAAGGAGTTAACATTATTACTGTGTTTTATCTAAGGTCATGGAGACAGTAACAGCCGTAACATTCCAACACTAGTAAAAGATATTAGCAATGTAGGCGAGGTTTCTTGTGGAAGTTCACATACGATTGCTTTGTCCAAAGATGGAAGAACTGTGTGGTCTTTTGGAGGAGGAGACAATGGTATGTAAAAAAAAAAATTTTTTTTTGGTAGCTTTGGGATTTTTTTTCTTAAAAATTGAAAAAAATTCTTTTTCAAATATGTAAGCTTAATGTAAAAAAATTAAATGGACAGACATAAATTGTTTGTTTGGTTTTTTTTTTCTCCCGAAGACAGGGTTTCTCTGTGTAGTGAAGCCTGAGCTGGAACTCACTCTGTATACCAGGCTGGCCTCAAACTCACAGAAATTCACCTGCCTCTCTGCCTTCCAAGTGCTGGGATTAAAGGCATGTGCCACCACTGCTCAGCTAAATTGTTTCTTTCAAATAAAATGTTATTTTAGCCTTTGTTAACACATTAGTAGACAGACTGCTAAATATATGTACATTTATACATGTCTGTTTTGAAAGCCAACATAGGTCTATATGGTTCATATATGTTATTTTATAACTTGTTGGCTCTAATGTAGCAATATTTTATGGGTATCAATAAACATGTCATTTTACTAATTTTTAAAAAGGCCTAAAATATTATTACATTTATCTGTAGGACAATTTATAAAATAAGTTATATAGTAAGTTTCTTGTAGCATGATTAACAAAAACGCAGAGACAGAAATTGGGGTTCAACCTGAAGGTCAGAAAAGCTAAACAGCTCTTATCTCTACCTCTGTCTGAAATGGCAAATTTGCCTCTAGGAATCTCAGACTGAGACTGTGAGCGAGAGCTGTTTCTTCCCATCTTATATTCCTCTTTAGGTCTGGGATTAAAGGCGTGTCCCCCCCCCCCCCGCCCTGGTTTCTATGGCAAAATAGTGTGGCTACTGGGATTAAAGGTGTTTGTCACCACTGCCTGGTCTGTAAGGCTGATCAGTACAGCTGTTTTACTCTGAACTTCAGGCAAGCTTTATTTATTAAAATACAAATGGAAATACCACTACAGTTTCTCTTTGTTGAGTTGCAAGATATCCCCCAGTATTTTTTTCCAGTGTTTAAATCAGTGCTTTCTTTCCCTGATCCATCATATGGGAAAACAAGATAGGCTGTCAGGAAGATAGACAAAACAAACTTCTGCACTGAGTGAGCAGATTTATGTTCACTTTAATTAGTTACTCTGTCAGCTGTGTGAATTCTTACTTCTACACATAGATCAATAGTACTAGGTATGAAAAGTAAGATAATTTTAGCCAGGTGTGGTGGTTCTCTCCTGCTGCTGTTCCAAGATTTACAAGGTTAAGGCAAGAGGATTGAAAGTTAGAGGCTAGCAAGACTTTGTCTCAGAAAACAAAAACTAAACCAAATAAAAAATGATAGCTTAGAAAATAATTTAAGAGGCAAAATAGGGGGCTGGAGAGATGGCTCAGAGGTTAAGAGCATTGCCTGTTCTTCCAAAGGTTCTGAGTTCAATTCCCAGCAACCACATGGTGGCTCACAACCATCTGTAATGAGGTCTGGTGCCCCCTTCTGGCCTGCAGGCATACACACAGACAGAATATTGTATACATAATAAATAAATAAATAAATACTTTTTAAAAAAAGAGGTAAAATAATTTAATTTATATTTTAATCAGTTTCTAGTATGGTTACATTTATATGATAACCATTTTCTCTCTTTTAATCATTTTCCACGTTTTCTATTTTTGAACTTTTGAATCTTCTTTAACTTTTTAAAAATTATGTGAACTGCCAGCACTTTTTTCTATTTTGAAAAGAAATATCCCTTTCTGGCCTGAAATTTACTGTGTAGACCAGACTGGCCTCAAAATCTTTTTTTATTTTTAAGTATTTTTTTGAGACATGGTCTCTCTATATACACTAGACTGGTCTCAGACTCACAGAGATCAGCCTGCCTCTGCCTCCAAAGTGCTGGGATTAAAGGTGTGAGCCACTGCTTCTAGTTTAGCCTCAAACTCTTAATCCTCTTGCTCCCCTCTCCCCCATATACTGGGATTATAGTACCTGGTTTGCTTTCTTTTTTTAAAGACAGGGTCTAGCTGTATGACATTAGACTTGCAGCTATTCTTCTGCCTCTGCTTTTTGAGCAGTAGAATTATACCCCTGTGTTACAATGCCTGTTTAGCCTGTCAATACATTTAAAGTTAGAAATTCAGGCACTGGTGAGATGTCTCAGTGGTTTAGAGCACTTGCTGCTCTTTCAGAGGAGTTTGGTTCCTAGCACCCACATCAAGCAACTTGGAACTACCTGTCACTGTCACTCCAGGTGATCCCACACTCTCCCTGGCCTCTTTGGGAACCCACATGCACATGCACATATTCAAGCCTACACACATACATAAAAATAAAATAAGGGCTCGAAAGATGGCTCAGTGGTTAAGAGCTAGCTAGAACTGCTCTTCTAAGGGGACCCGAGTTTGATTCCCACCACCCACATCAGGTGACTTATAACTACTTGTAACTCCAGTTCCAGGGGATCCAATACCTCTGATCTCTGTCTCTCTTTCTCTTTCTTGTGCCTCTCCCTACACCACACTCACACACAATTAAAAATAAAATTAATCTTTAATTTTTTTTAATTCTAAAAATGTTTACATTCTAAAAAGACATATGACTAAAAGGCGGACAAATAAAAATTATTTTCTTTCTCTTTAAAGTAGTTTTTATTGATTGAGAATAAGACACAAGAGACTGTTAGTTGTTGATGGTTAACTTTCTTGAAACAGATATGTTCTTTTGTTAATGCCCTCTGCTATCAGGAATGGGTTTCTTCATCTGTCTGGTTATTGCTATAAAAATTAAAATACTTTATTAAAACTTCAGTGCTTAAAAAACAAACAGGCTTTAAAAATTTGCTTAACTTGAATATGGTTTTCTTTTTTATGTATGTAGGCAAACTTGGCCATGGTGATACCAACAGAGTATATAAACCCAAAGTTATTGAAGCTTTACAAGGAATGTTTATTCGCAAAGTTTGTGCTGGGAGCCAGTCTTCACTTGCTTTGACATCAACAGGACAGGTAGGACTAAAGAATGAACATAAAAACAGTATTTCAGTGGACTTGGTAGCTAAAAAGTGAACTTGAAGTTTGGAATTAAAAGAAAAACATTTTAAGGCAACATATTGAGATAAAAATACTGTTTTGTTTAAAGTGTAGTTGATGAAAAGGAGCCAGATTTTCTTACCTGCTTGTGTGACCTACATTTTCTTTCTTCCCCTTGTTCTTTGAAGTAAGTTGATTTAATAAATTCATTTAGTGCTTAGAACCCTTTAACCCTCTTCCCCAAATCATTGAGGCACCTCAACGACTCCTTCCTATTAAAGAATAGTGAGGAAACAGAAAACAGAAATTTGAGGGGACCAGTGATATGAACTAAAAAGGTATGATGATCAAAAAAGAGGGTAAAGAGAAAACCTCCAGATGGAAGTGTGGTGGTACCAAAGAGAACCAGGCCCAATGAGGAATAGTGACAATGTTTTCTTCCTGGTGTTCATCAGCCACTTTGGCCTAAAATGTAGGAGCCATTGTATGCCAGGACAAAGTAGATGACCAACAAAAGCTGACATTCACATTTAGTTTAGTTACTCTGAGACACGTGTGTTTCATATGCTGAAAAATCTAATACAAACTATTTTATTATATTATAGAGTCAGTTACATACTTAAAAAGTGGTATAAATATATGGCCTTTCATGTGTTCCTCACAGTTGGTTTTGTAGTAAGAATCCATGGATTGAAATCAGCAAGTGCTCACTTGTTTGATTTATATCCACAGGCAAATCTCAGGCCTCCCTTCAGTGGCATGTGCTTCTTTTTTTTATGAGAGAGGAAATAATTTCTGCTTTGTGTACCAGATGGTTGTATAATATTTGAATTTAAAGTTCTTATGTGTAACTGTTGGTGGCAAATAATAAACAAGAAATCTATTGCATTATATTCCAAAGGAATTTGCAGATTACTTCTATATAGATTAGTTTTATGTTGAACATATTAGGTTATGTGAAGTCTAGTGTGTATGTTTACAAAAAATAAAGTGGGAGGAAATACTTTGATGAGCCATCCTGTTACTCTTACACCTGGGGAGCTTTTTACGCCATCTGTCTCTCAGTTCCCTCAGGCCTACTCAGTCTAATTTTCTACTAAATGTAACTCTTCTGTCTTAATGCATAATGAATTTTTTACAGCATGATATAATGCCTAAAATGAAAGACAAGTACTCTTTTTGTGTGTTATAGTTTTAGGGCTCAAACCCAGGACATTTTGCATGCTAAGCAAGTATTGTACCAACTGAGCTACAAGTATTCTTAATATAGTGCTCAGCTAAAAGAATATTCAAAAGAAAGCTAAGAGGACCTTACTGAATACTAGTACTGTATTGGACTTGGAGTCATTTAGAGTCTTAGTAATGTTTCCCTCCCTGTGTTTAGTTCCTAATCTTTGTTTGAATAGGCTTTTGCTATACTGGAGTTCTTTTATACCTGTACTTGTCTTAAGTAGGTTTTCTGGTAATTGGTATAAATATATGGTCTTCTGTTTTGATGAAGACATCTAACCTGTCCTTACCCATCTTTCCTAAAATAATTTGAAGACAAAACAAAAATAATAACCGTAACAAAAAAAGCCTATATGGGATAAACATAAGGGTGAATATAATTATATCAAAGGCAATTGAAAGAAAAAGTTGTTCAGTTTGGTGCTTGTTCAGTTTGGATTGTAAAATTGGAAGTCATTTCTCCTCTTATCATCTTCTTTTCATCGTGCGTCTTTTCCTGGAAAACATAAGTCAACCACTATTCATTTTGTTATTATTAATTAGTAGCAAATAAAGGTGTTCAGGGGAGATATCTGACTGCTGCTTCACATATTCTTTGTGAGTGATAGGTTAAATAAGTTTTGTGGTTTATATTATCAATTTTTATCATTTCTTGGTATAGTCTACCATGTAAGAAGCATGTAAGTAGAAGGGTTTTTTATTTTAATGTTTGTTTTTGTTTTTTTCGAGACAGGGTTTCTATAATAGCCCTGGCTGTCCTAGAGCTTATGCTGTGGATGAGACTGGCCTCAAAATCCGAGATCCACCTGCCTCTGCCTCCTGTGTGCCTGCGCCACAGTACCACCCAGCAGTAAGTAGAAATTTTAAAGTAGTATTTCCATAACTGCTTAGATTGAAAATATTAGCCAAGTGCAAGCCAGTTAGTGGTAACTTTAGCAGAGGATCTCCTAACTTTCTTTCATTTTATCTGTGGCCAGTTTAAAGCTGCTCATCTGTTTATATACTTGGTGTTTAAAGACAGCACAATAAATGGCAGTGATTTTTTTTCTTCCTTATTTTAGATAGGGTTTTCTTTCTTTTTTCCTTTTTCTCCCCCCCCCACTTCTTTTTTCTTTTTCTTTTTTCTTTTTTCTTTTTAGTTTTCCACGACAGGATCTGGAACTCACTCTGTAGAACAGGCTGGCCTTGAACTCAGAGACCCACCTCCCTCTGCTTTCTGAGTGCTGGGATTAAAGGCCTGTGCCACCACAACCTAGCTACTTTTTTTCTAATGAAACAAACAAGGTGCATATATTTGCTAAGAAATAATTACTGTTAATTTTCTTAGGTGTTCTAATGGCTTAATATTTCTACTTTTTTATGTCTGTGTATTTTTGAGAGGATTATTTGGAGAGTGGGAATGGGGATGATCAGCTGAGGCAACTAAGGGCTGGTATATTTGCTTCCTTGCTGTCTTGTTGATCAGCCTCCTGAGGGGTACCATGACCATCTTTAAAGTGATCAAAACTCTAAATATTATTTTAATATTTTATATTGTTTTAATAGCAGGAAGTTACCATACTTGTTGATAATTTTGGTTAATAGTCTACTTGTTTTTTTGGAATTGATGTGTTCTGTATTTCTGTCTTTTCAGGTCTATGCTTGGGGCTGTGGGGCTTGTCTAGGTTGTGGTTCTTCAGAAGCTACAGCTTTGCGACCCAAGCTCATTGAAGAATTGGCTGCCACAAGAATAGTTGATATTTCTATTGGAGATAGTCATTGTTTATCTCTTTCTCATGGTAAAGTCCTGTTTATTCGTTTGTTTTAGTATTTTAGGTAGCATCTTTATAGCTTAACTTTATAGCACAAACTTTAAATCCTCCTGTCTTACCTCCTTAGTGCAGGGATTACAGGTGGTCTAAGTCGTTTGTTTTTAAAGAAGTGTTATTAATTATTCTTTTTTTCCATGATATTTATTGAACTCTACATTTTTCTCTGCTCCCCTCCCTGCCTCTCCTCTCCCCTCTTCAACCCTCCACCAAGGTCCCCATGCTCCCAATTTACTCAGTAGATCATCTCTTTTTCTACTTTCTACTTCCCATGTATATTATATCTATGAAAGTCTCTCTTAGTGTCCGTATTGTTGTTTAAGTTCTCTGAGATTGTGGTTTGTAGGCTGGCTTTCTTTGCTTTATGTTTAAAAGCCACCTATGAGTGAGTACATGTGATAATTGTCTTTCTGTGTCTGGGTGACCTCACTCAAAATAATGCTTTCTAATTCCATCCATTTTCCTGCAAAATTCAAGCTGTTGTTATTTTTTTTCTGCTGTGTAGTACTCCATTGTGTAAATGTACCACATTTTTTATTCATTCTTCGATCGAGGGGCATTTAGGTTGATTCCAGCTTCTGGCTATGACAAACAAAGCTGCTATGCACATGTCCTTGTGGCACGATTGAGCATCCTTTGGATATGTACCTAAAAGTGGTATTATTGGGTCTTGAGGAAGGTTGTTTCCTAATTTCCTGAGACATCGCCACACTGACATCCAAAGGGGTTGTACCAGCTTGCATTCCCACCAGCAATGCAGAAGTGTTCCCTTATCTCCCACAACCTCTCCAGCATAAGTTGTCATCAGTGTTTTTGATCTTGGCCATTCTTACAGGTGTAAGATGGAATCTTAGAGTTGTTTTGATTTGCATTTCTCTGATGACTAAGGATGTTGAACATTTCCTTAAGTGTCTTTCAGCCATTTTAGATTCCTCTGTTGAGAGTTCTTTGTTTAGGTCTGTACTCCATTTTTTTATTGGATTATGTGTTCTTTTGGTGTCCAATTTCTTGAGTTCTTTGTATATTTTGGAGATGAGACCTGTCTGATGTGAGGTTAGTGAAGATCTTTTCCCATTCTGTAGGCTGTTGTTTTGTCTTTTTGACCGTGTCCTTTGCTTTACAGAAGCTTTTCAGTTTCAGGAGGTCCCGTTTATTCATTGTTTCTCTCAGTGTCTGTGCTGCTGGGGTTCTATTTAGGAAGTGGTTCCCTGTGCCAATGTGTTCAAGTGTACTTCCTACTTTATCTTCTATAAGGTTCAGTGTGGCTGGCTTTATATTGAGGTCTTTGATCCATTTGGGTTTGAGTTTTGTTCATGGTGATAGATATGAGTCTATTTTCATTCTTCTACATGTTGATAGCCATTTATGCTAGCACCACTTGTTAAATATGCTTTCTTTTTTCCATTTGATATTTTTTGCTTCTTTATCAAAGATCAGGTGTTCGAAGATGTGTGGATTGATATCCGGGTCTTCTGTTTGGTTCCATTGGTCCTCCTGTCTGTTCTTATGCCAATACCAGGCTGTTTTCAGTACTGTAGCTCTGTAGTAGAGTTTGAAGTCAGGGATTGTGATGTCTCCAGAAGTTCTTTTATTGCCCAGGATTGTTTTGGCTATCCTGGGTTTTTTTCCTTTTCCAAATGAAGTTGAGTACCGTTTTTTTCGAGGTCTTTGAAGAATTTTGTTGGGATTTTGATGGGCATTGCGTTGAATCTGTAGATTGCTTTCAGTAAGATTGCCATTTTTACTATACTAATTCTGCCTACCCAAGAGCATAGGAGGTCTTTCCATTTCCTGGTGTCTTCAATTTCTTTCTTCAAAGATTTAAAATTCTTGTCATACAAGTCTTCCACTTGTTTGGTTTGAGTTACTCCGAGATATTTTATGCTATTTGTGGCTATTGTGAAGGGAGTTGATTCTCTGATTTCTTCCTCAGCCCTTTTATCATCTGTATACAGGAGGGCTACTGATTTTTTTTTCAGTTAATCTTGTATCCTGCTACATTGCTGAAAGTGTTTATGAGTTGTAGAAGTTCCTTGGTAGAATTTTTGGGATCACTTATGTAAACTATCATATCATCAGCAAACAGTGAAAGTTTGCCTTCTTTTCCAATTTGTATCCCCTTGATCTCTCTTTGTCTTATTGCTCTAGCTAAGACCTCAAGAACTATATTGTATAGGTATGGAGAGAGTGGACAACCTTGTCTCGTTCCTGATTTCAGTGGAATTGCTGGAAGTTTCTCTCCATTTAGTTTGATGTTGGCTGTTGGCTTGCTGTGTATTGCCTTAATTATGTTTAGGTATGTTTCTTGTATCCCTGCTCTCTCCAAGACCTTTATCATGAAGGGATGTTGTATTTTGTCAAATGCTTTTTAGGCATTTAATGAGATGATCATGTGGTTTTTATTTTTCAGCTTTTTCATATGGTGGATTACGTTGACAGCTTTTCATATGTTGAACCATCCCTGCATCTGTGGGATGAAACCGACTTGGTCATGGTAGATGATGGTTCTGATGTGTTCTTGGATTCTATTTGCTAGAATTTTATTTAGTATTTTTGCATCAATGTTCATGAGTGCGATTGGTCTGTAATTCTTTCTTAGTATTGTCTCTCTGTGGTTTAGGTATCAGGGTAATTGTAGCCTCATAAAAAGAGTTTGACAATGTTCCCTCTGTTTCTATTGTGTGGAATAATTTGAAGAGTATTGGTATTAGTTCCTCTTTGAAAGTTTTGTAGAATTCTGAGCTGAAACCATCTGGTCCTGGGCTTTTTTTGGTTGGGAGACTTTTGATGACTGTTTCTATTTCTTCAGCAGTTATAGGTCTATTTAATTTACTTATCTGGTCTTGATTTAATTTTGGTAAGTGATATTTATCCAGAAAGTTGTCCATTGCCTTTAAGCTTTCCAATTTTGTGGAGTACAGGTTTTCAAAATATGACCTGATGATCCTCTGTATTTCCTCCA
Organism: Ondatra zibethicus; assembly: GCA_004026605.1. Lineage (NCBI taxonomy): Eukaryota > Metazoa > Chordata > Mammalia > Rodentia > Cricetidae > Ondatra > Ondatra zibethicus. The sequence continues at coordinate 42,977 of PVIU01016772.1, forward strand.
TGTCTGTTGTTATGTCCCCCTTTTCTGATTTTGTTAATTTGGGTATTCTCTTTCTGCCTTTTGGTTAGTTTGGATAAAGGTTAGTTTGTCTATTTTGTTGATTTTTCTCAACGAACCAACTCTTTGTCTCAATGATTCTTTGTATTGTTTTCTTTGTTTCTATTTTGTTGATTTCAGCTCTCAATTTGATTATTTCCTGCGGTCTAATTCTCTTAGGTGAGTTTCTTTTTGTTCTAAAATTTTCAATGTTAATTCTCTAGTGTGGGATTTTTCCAGCTTCTTTATGTAGGCATTTAGTGCTATGAACTTGCTTCTTAACACTGCTTTCATTGTGTCCCATAAATTTGGGTATGTTGTGTGGTCATTTTCATTGAATTTTAGGAAGTCTTTAATTTCCCCCTTTATTTCTTCCTTATCCCATTGATGATTCAGATGAGCATTGTTTAATTTCCATGTGTTTGTGGGTTTTCTGGAATTGGTATTGCTGTTGACTTCTAGTTTTAAAGCATGGTGATCTGATAAGGTACATTGGGTTATTCCAATTTTTTTGTATTTGTTGAGGTTTGTTTTGTTACCGAGTATATGGTCAATTTTTGAGAAGGTTCCATGAGGTGCTGAGAAGAAGGTATATTCTTTTCTGTTTGGATGGATTTTTCTATAGATGTCTGTTAAGTCCATTTGAGTCATAACATCTGTTAGTTCTCTTATTTCTCTGTTCATTTTTTGTCTGATTGACCTGTCCAGTGGTGAGAGGGGAGTGTTGAAGTCTCCCACTATCAGTGTGTGGGGTTTAATATATGATTTAAGCTTTCAGAGTGTTTGTTTGACATATGAAGGTGCCCTTGTATTTGGAGCATAGATGTTCAGTATTGAAATTTCCTCTTGATTGATTTTTCCTGTGACTAATATGAAGTGTCCTTCTTTGTCTCTTTTGACTGATTTTAGCTTGAAGTCTAGTTTGTTAGATATTAGGATAGCTACACCCGCTTGTTTCTTAGGTCCATTTGGTTGGTATATTTTTTCCCAACCTTTTACTCTGAGACGATGTCTGTCTTTG
>PVIU01016773.1:0-43899 GCA_004026605.1 Ondatra zibethicus
TCAGTCTCACGATCATTACAAGACATAAAGAGTTGAATAAAGAACTTAAAAATGACATCTAATTTGACTGATGGATAGATGTAGAAGACATTAAATTCTTTGAACTATTGATTTATGAGACAAAATTCTTTCTTGTTTAGAGTTATCCTCTACATCACAGGATATCTAAATATTTAATGATTTCTGTCCACTAGATGCCAGTAGCAAACCTCACCATTTCCCCAATTGGGAAAGTATAAAATGGGGCAAATATTTTGTGTGGGAGTAAAATTGAACTCTGGGTGAGAAACAATACAGTGTCAATTTATTCATTAAACAATTTCCTTTTTTCTGTTTATTTAAACTATGTTGATGTATTATGATAATATATTGTAATTCTTGTATATTTGATTTCATACAATATTGAAAATAAACCGGGTGGTGGTGGCACACGCCTTTAATCCCAGCACTCCGGAGGCAGAGGTAGGTGGATCTCTGTGAATTCGAGGCCAGCTTGGTCTACAAGAGCTAGTTCCGGGACAGGCTCCAAGGCTACAGAGAAACCCTGTCTCGCAAAAAAACCAACCAAACAAACAAACACAAGAACAGCTTTATGCTTTATTATGGGGCTGGAGAGCTGGCTCAGTGGGTTAAGAACACTGACTCTTCTTCCAGAGCTCCCAGGTTCAGTTCCCAGCACCCACATGGTGGCTCACAACTACCTGCAACCCTAGTTACAGAAAACCCAGCAAACATACATGCAGACAATATTGCTAATAACTGTCACCTTATGGCCATGTAAACCAATCATCAGATATACCATAGTACACACATCTGAGAGAACAAGTAAATAGAAACTTTCCAAGTTGTTGGGATTGTTTGAAGTTAATACATCAAGGCGGGGGGTGGGGCGGATTTTCATTTTTAGTTAAAGGCCTGCAAACACAGAGACCCAGAGCCAGACCTCAAGCCGAGAGTGAGAGAGCTTGAAACACGTAGGATGTCTCCATCTGGTCCTTCCCCCAGAGCTCAGGGAAGCCTGGGAAGGGAGAGGGAAGAGTGTAAAAGCTGGCAGTGTTGGAGGGCATCAAGAACACAAGGCCCTCTGAATCAAAAAGATCAAAGCCTCAGAGAAACTGAGGCAGTACTGTCAGGGTCTGCACAGGTCTACACCAGTTGGAGTCCAAGAATTGAAAGGAGAATGGAACAAATGTCCCCATCCCTAACCCAGAGGCAATCTCTAGCTGATAACCATTTGCAAGTGAAAATTTAGTTTTCTCCACGGAAGGTTCACCAGAGAAACAAACTACTCTTAAGAGTAGGCCCGTGTCCAGCAGTGGATGGGAAACAGAAAAAGAAACTCAGTGGTATCGTGAGAGGTTGCTTGTCTCACGCTATTGTGTCTGGGCTTTTCCATTTTTTTGTTTGTTTTTGTTTTCTTTATAAATATATATTCTTTCTCTTTTTACTTTTCAGCCCATATATATATGATATATATATAAAAGATATATATATATATATCTTTTAGTTTAGTGTTTCATGGGGTTCCTGAGTGTGCAAATGGTTGTGTCTCTATATCTGTATCTGTTTCTTATCCCTTTTCTTGAGCTCTTTTCCATGTGTTTTTTTGTTTTGTCCTATTCTGATGTGTTAATTTTTTCTTTATATATATATATAAAGGTATATATATATATATATATACCTTTTTATCTCCCAGAATTCTGGTTGTTTTCTAATCAGAGATAGAAGAGGGGTGGATCTGGATGGAGTGGTAGGTGGGGAGGAACTGGGAGGAATTGAGGCAAGAAAAACTATAAACAGGATACATTATGCAAGAAAAAAACCTATTTTTAAAAAAGGAACAGAAAAAAGGAGGCAAGCATTTGAAGTTGAAGCAACTTGAAGGACACAGAATCTCTAGTCATACTATTATGAAATGGTCAACTCCAAAAGAGCTGACAACAGAGTCTCAAATTTTCATGTTGTCAGTGACAGCAGCTTATATATGCAGAACAAATGGTTGTAAGAAAACACAGACCAATGCAGCCTGTGACAAATTGGGACCGGTACCTCTCAAGCCAACGTAAACAATGCCGAGGCCCATTCTGTCTATGGGCTTAATGACCACTCTTTTAAAACATATGTTGAGCTGTGGCAACTCATTACGCTGGCAGTGAACTTACGTAACTAACTGTTGTCACTATTCCTGCAGATTGCTGAGGTATTAAAATTACCTTGACAGGTTGAAAACTTCATCATTAGAAACCTTACTAAGATTAAGATGAATATATGCATCCTCTACAATTTAATTTCCAAAAACTGTTGTCACATATATCAAATTGGGGAGCTTATTTTAGAAACAGGTAACCTGGGTGAAAGACTGCACAAAACCATGCAAAAGATTTGAACTATCAATAGCAATCTTGTATGAGAACAGAATCTGTTTGCAAAACATACACATATTTCAGAACTGAGGTGACCTGCACAATCTAATATGTCAGTGGTATAATAGTCTGCAGATAACCAAGTGGAGCAGAATAAGTCAGTGGCAAGGGCACACTCACTGAAACCTTTGAGAATAATTGAAACTTTGAGGGTAACTGAAACCTGCAATTATCATCAATGGTTTCCATGAAATTTAATTTTATTTTTCTTTTTTTCAACATATGTTAAAGTAAGTAGATAATTCAAATAGATGACATTTATACAAAAACATGAAAAATAATTAAGGAGGGTAGATATCTCAACCTAAATTTTAACAACTGAAATATTTGAAAGGAAAATATTTAAGAATACCTCTAGGATTTGGGAATGTTCGAAAGCTGCTTAGAGTAGAGACAGAAAGCAATAATAAAAGAAGAAAAATAGAAAATTAGACTCAATCTAATATTAATAATAAATTGTTGAATCTTAATTGAAATGTCACCCCATTAGGAAAAAAATAATAGGAATGCAACAAATCCAGAGAAAACAAGAATATGTTGGGCCAGTGACTCCTGGTAGGATAGTTACATGACTTGAATAAGTTGCTAAAAAAGATGAACTAATTTAAAACGAGAAAAAGTCTAGAAATTCCAGAAAGAAAACTATAGGTATAACCAAAAGATACTTAAAAACAAAATTACTACAAAAATAGTCTGGAAAATGCATATAGTTAGCAAAATGAAATATCCACCATTAGGAAGCATGTCAAACACTGAGAAGTACAATGATTGTTGGTAAAACTGAAATATGTTACAATAATTTTAGAAACAGATATGATAATCTGATTTTATATATATTTTTGCTGAATATGTTTGGTATTACAGAAAGAGATGAAAGGAGGCTATCTCTTTCTGAAATTCTATGAATATTTTATGAACACCTTTCAAAAACTTTCCCGCAGGAGACTTGATTTTGACATGTGTTTTTGATTCTAACATTATATCATTAGCATAAATGAATTGCACAAAATAACAGATTCATGATGATATTCCCATGCACGTATTCCTTCTCACTTCATTTTTCTCTTACTCCTGTTTTTCCTAATTGGCTTCCATTAAATTTTCATAATCTTTTCTTATATTACATATATGAGAAAAATAGCATATTTGTACAAGTTTTTTTTCGTTTGAAGTTCTAGCATCAACACCATCATTTTTCTAGGAAAGGATTGATTTTATTTTTATAAATTGTGCTTATTTTTATTTTATATGGTGTTTTACCTGCATGTATGTCTGTGTGAGAGTGTCAGCTCTCGGAGTTATATACAGTTGTTAGCTGCCATATGCGTTCTGGGAATAGAACCCAGGTGCCCTGGAAGAACAGTTAGTGTCCTTAACCACTGAGACATCTCATCAGGCCCTGATTGCATTCTTTAAAGAGAGTGCTCCGCTATGCTCATATACTCCATTTCCTTTATCACTTTATCCACCAGCTGACACTTATGTGGATTCCAAGTCACGGCGACTAGAAATTGTGTCACGGTAAGCATGGGTTTGCAGATGTCTCTGTTGTATGTTAACTTTGATTTCAACTGTATTTCCAGCAACGGTATACATAGATTTTTAGCTTTTTCGGCACCTTTAATGATGATTTCCATAGTTCTTTGGCAGCCTCTTTGCCCTGAACACTTGTCAGCAATGGTTGTTCTTTCTTATTGATGACAAACATTTTTATTGTAGTGAGATAGAATCTCAACTTCATTTTGGTTTGCATTTGTCGGATGGCTAAACTTTTTCATTGACCATAGATGTCTCAGGTGTTCATTGGTGATACATACCTTTTTCTCTTAAATTGTGTGTTTTCAACTAATTTTCCCACTTATCAATTGAATTACTCATTTTTAAGCGTTTTTGTTCTCTACTTAGTCTAGATATCAATCTCCTGTAATATGAATTCTTGTCAAAGATTTTATACCATTTGATAATCTGTCTCTTCACTCTGTAAATTGTCCCTTTTGTTTCATAAAATCTTTAATTGGATTAAATTTGTGGGTTCTTGTTATTATTACTTGAACAAATGGAATGTTCAATTAATCTTATCTATCTATAAATCATGAAATATTTCTCTTATTTGTGCCAGGAAATATAAAAGTTTCAGGTCTTATATTAAAGGCTTAGATCAATTTCTCATCTGAATTTTGTATAGGATAATGGGTAGATGTCTAGTTTTTGTCTTGTACATACTGATATCCAATTTTTCAGAAACTATTCGTTGGACAGAGTGTTTCTTCAATGCATTTTTGAGACATACTATGTTCATTTAATTTTAAAGATTTTGCCAATTATAAAATCATTGTCTAAGCTGTATATGAGTTTGAATATATTCTGACAGGTACCTCACAATATGCACAATTAGAATGATAATGAAAATATTTCTGGGGCCAATAAGAAGGCTTTGTAGGTAAAGATGCCTGCCACCTAGACTGGTGGTCTAAGTTTGATCCCCAAGACCCACATGGTAAAATCCAGTAGGTGGTTCATCCAGGTTGGTCTCAGACCTCACAAGCTGGGCCTTGGAATTTGCCACCATAACCAAATAAGCAAATAATCATGATTATAACAGTTTTAAAGTCAGGTAAGTTATTACATGCCATAATTCTGTATTCTCATCACTGAGAACAATAGGACTTGGAACATGCTTAGCAAACACACTACCATTGAGTCACATCCTCAACCCATTATCTACCCACTGTGAAGAATTTTGGTTACATTCAATGGGTATGTTATTTATTATACTCAGATAAATAAAGCATATTAACTCCTTACTAACAATGCTACCCTTTCAATAGGAGGTGAAAATGGTTTCTTATTTACATTCATTTTCATGCTGCTTATGGTAACGTATGGCATGTGATAAAAACTCAGTGGAATTTGTTGAATGGAGTAAAAAGACTATCAGAGTGCAATCTTGCACTCCTATGAATGTTTATGAGTGTGATATTTATGTCTTCGTGAAAATAGACATTTTAAGAAGCTGAATGACTTTGTGAATGTTTATAGTTAATAAATATTGCCAGAAATTGAAGAATGTTTTTCAATAATCTGGATAGAATTGTTTCAGTGCTTTAGAAATTAACTTCAGATATTCTGCGAAGCAGGAATATACACACATCTTTTAATAATATAGGATGGATTGTAATTTGGGGAAATTAAGGCATATACAAATTATGGGTGAATTGTATGTGGGTACATTATCTTCTCAAATAATTTTCACAGTTTATGAGGACCTCAGTTAGATGCAGTCATTCTTTTCCTTACATAGATAGAAAGAACCCTAAGAGTAGTATTTTTTCCATCTTACTTTCATGGAAAATTGTGATTCTTTGATAGACTTTTTAAAATGCACAACTTTTTGCTTCTTTCTCTAAAAGTCAATTAGAAGGCATAGCATTGCTGGGAGTATAAAATCTTAGCTAGTTTATTAGAACTTTTTGCTTAAATTTAGGTTTGAGTCTATGTGCTTCCTGGATAGTTTAGATAATTTCATGTATTACCATTGTCTGTGATAATTTCTATTACTACATCTAAGTCCTGTGCTGACTGAAGCACTTTCCAAATTAGATGTCTGAATGCCAGGAAGCCAGTTGTTTGCTTCCTTTGTCACTTTCTGAGGGTTAGGCACTTACTTCAAAGAAGTCAACTTCAGATTCTGCTAGAATCTCACTCTGCTGATCAGTGAAGATTGTTGGTAGAAAGCCAGAAAAGGAAATGAAGCCTTTCATGTTTCCAAATATAGGAAATACATATGTCTTGAGTGCCATGTAATGAACTGCAAATAGCTCTTATAGATGCAAAGGAAGAGGCATTTAAGCATGCAATTCCATTTAAAAACTGAAGCTGTAGGAACAGGATGCTTGTGTTTATGTGCATTCAACATTCACTTTGTGCAAAACTGAAAAACTTGTGATGTGCAAAACAAGACACCCAAATAAAGCTAGCCCTTCATATTTCTGTAACCAACATCCCAGATTGTCTATCAATTGAAAATATATTTTAGCTTTTTGAAAGTGTGTGTCTTTGTGTGTTTGTGTGTAAGCATATATGTGTACAGCCAGTTGCCTGGGGAGGACAAAGGGACTGGACTGCCAAAAAACTGGAATTATAGGCAATTATAAATTGCTGGATATGGTTGCTTGATCTCAAACTTGGATCCTCTGCAAAATAAGTACATTCTGATAACTGCTGGGTATTTTCTCCAGTCAAATTATATGTCATTATTATATTGTGTTTGCTTTACTATTATCTTCATTATTTTTAGTTACCAATAGTTTTATATGATTACTCAATTCCAAAGTGATCTGTCACTTTGATATTAACTAGACACAAATGCTTTGTCAAACCAATCAGTGACTCTTAGAGATTCCAGCTCATCATCCTTACAGCACTATTCTTGAATGTACTTCCATACTATTAGCCTTTTAAAATTAATTTAATTATGTATGTTCATGTGTATAGTGGAAAAATCTGATGCTTTCATGGCCATATGACCACAAGAAGGCAGTTAACATTTCCACTACTTTCAACATTTAAGTTGTTTTTGACTAAAGTGTAATAGTTTACTTTTTCTGTGAAGTTTTGCATTAAGTAGTAACACTTTTCATTAACTTAAATACAAGTAGGATTTCCTTAAAGAAAGCATCAGCATGGTGCACTTGGATAAACAGATGACTCTGGTTCTAATCCAAATTTATTATGTGAACTGGAATGGAGCTGATTCATTGGATCTGCTTCTTTCTCTGTAAAGTAGACATTTGGTTGAATAAGTGAAGATAATTTTCTGGCACAAGCATTATCATATCACCTTAGACATTTTTTAAATATCTAACAGTAAGGACCAAGTGAATAGACTGTTAAGTTAAAGCACTTGTTATTGAGCCTAAAGACCAAGTTTGCTCTATGGAACTTACATGGTAAAATGAGAGACTTTTGACTTCTATTAGAGCTTCATAGTACAAGCAAACACACACACATGCACACACACACACACACTCACACACACACACACACACACACACAGAGAGAGAGAGAGAGAGAGAGAGAGACTTTAAAGCTTTAAAGAACTAATGGTATATGAATCCTGAGCGAACACAAAGCAGCAAGCTTCTACATTGTGGTTTTATAAGCAATTAATCAGTTTTCAGCATGCACACTAGTTTTGTTATTGTTGTTGCTATTCGATTTTGAAGATTCTACCAGAGATGCCTCTTCATCTTTAAGGGAGTTAATGAACGTTTACAGTTACAAGTCAAGCATAACAAATGATTCTGGTCTTTATTTAGTAATCAGCTAGCAGGACTCCGACTCTCCATGCAGTGATCCTTCAACAGATAAAACTCAAGAACCATAACTTACTATCATTAAAAAAATATGGCCATATTTTGAGATCTTGTACTTACTTGGCATTGAATATTCATTTATTGAAATTAATGTTCTTAGATCTGATTTTTAGGGTTTTTTATTCACTTTAACTTTAAAATGGTCAAGCAAATACTAGTTTGTAAATGTGAGCCACGACTAGTAGAAGAACAAGGGCATATCTTCACTTGTATGATCCCCTGCTAAACAAAATTTTGGCACATGTATTTGAAGATTGTCTTCAGATAATTCAAACCTGACACTCATGTACCATTTTCTTTATGTGACATACTCATCAACTGAGAGCTGGTCCTTCCTCACATTCCTCCATATCCCCCAGTCCATATAGGAAGCTAGGATCTAATCTCTTTCATGGTTGCATATTTTTAAATATTACACAGCCATTTTGTTACCAAGTTTGATTTTGCCAACAGCTGATCATGATGGTCCAGCTTCTCTGTCCCTGATACAATGCCGTATTGAATTGTCACAGTCAACAATTACATCCATAACATAGAACTGGGCAACAGGAAAGCCTATAAGGAGGGTGCTTGTATTACCCTTGAGACCTTGGCCACCTCCTAGAAAATGCTTTATTGTTCTTCAGTATTTTCTTCCACTAAAAGTATTTGTTACTTTTTGCATACTACTTGAGAAAATACAATTAATTTCCTAAATGATATTCTGAACAGTAGCAAAATTCTTCTTGTTCCACACTCCTACCTTGTCTTTAATCCTATTGATGGATTTTTATAGTCCACTTTAAAGCAGGTGACCTGGGGAATGAATCTGTAAGCACACCCTTTTAAGAAAATGGACAGGTCTTTTTATCACAAATTTCTTTCGTTGAGATTGCCAGTACTCCAGTATTAATCATTGCTCTTATTTGCATGTATTTGGATCTGAACCCTTCGGATTGGTTGTCTTCTGTCTTCTGCTCCTCCACTGAACCTTGGGAGCTCAATCCATTGCTCTGGTGTGAATGTGGGTCTCTGTCTCTATCTTCATCCATCGGACGAAATTTCTATGGATGTGATCAAGATATTCATCAGTGTGACTATGGGACAATGCTAGTTCTGGCACCCTCTCCTCTGCTGCCCAAGGACCTAGCTGGGGACATCCCTGTGGACACCTGGGATCTCCTCTAGAGCCAAGTATCTTGGCAGTCCTAAAATGACTCCAATAATGTAGATATCTTATTCCCTTCTCCAATATCCACCTTTCCTCCATCTCCACTCTCCCACTCCCCCAAGCTCTCCTCAGTCCTTCCCTTCTCCTTCCCCCTCTCCCCTCCCCCGACCCCTACTCCACCTCTATGCCCACCCCTGTATTCCCACCTTTTACCTGGCAATCTTGTTTGCTTCCAATTTCCAAGAGGATCTATATATGATTTTCTTTGGGTTCGCCTTGCTATTTGGCTTCTCTGGGCTTGTGAGCTATAAGCTTAGTGTCCTTTGTTTTATGGCTAGGGTCCACTAATGAGTGAATAAGACTGATCTTGGACTGAACCAGCTACCTTGGCTGGAATGGGCCTGAGAAAGCAAGCTCCATGCGAGTGGGAGTGGATCAACTCCAGGGATATTGGCGACCTGGGCCAGAGCAGACCTGAGACAGCGAAATCCACAGGAACAGAAATTTCTTCCGATGTATGGAGATAGAGACAGAGACACACATTCACATCAGAGCAATGGATTGAGCTCCCAAGGTGCAGTTGAAGAGCAGAGGGTGGGAGAAGATGAGTAAGGAAGTTAGGACCTTGAGGGGCTGGTCCACCTACTGAGACAGTGTGCCTGAACTAATGGGAGCACACCAATCCAGCTGTACTGGGACTGAATGAGCATATGATCAAACCAGACTCTCTGAATGTGGCTGCGAAAGGGGGCGGACGGAGAAGCCATCAACAATGACACCAGGACCTATCTCTTCTGCATGTATTATCTTTTTGGGAACCGAGTCTTTTTGGATGCACACCTTCCTAGGCTGGTCGGGAGGGGGGTGGGCCTTGGACTTCCAACAGGGCAGGGCACCATGCCCTCTTTTAAGGAAGAAGGGGGAGGGAGGAGGGGTGGAAGGTAGCGGGAGGGGACCGGAAGAAAGGGAAGAAATGTAAAAAATTTTATTTATTTAATTATGTTTTTGAATGGAAAAAAATAAAAAAAAAGAAAAAGAAAATGGACAGGTAAATAGAGTGCAATTAATTGCACCCAGACTGGTATTTTGGTTTAGACAAGGACTAAAATAGATACTTTGAAAGTCTAAAGATTGTTCATTATAATCTTTCTTTATATAAAATATCAGTGATAATATACTATGGGTCTCATTTTTTTCATGTGTAGTACCAAAATCACCTTGGTTAGTTTTAAAGTTATAGTTTATACTCTGTCAGAAACAGATAAACAAGACTGTAAAAACTTTACACCCATAACCCAAGAGCTAGTCAAACATGGTCAAGAACTAGCTATCATATATTTATAAATTTATGCTTTGTTTTATGTATGACTTTTGCATATAACTTTTCTTTTTCTTTCACCTTAAGCTTCAACTTCATCCTTTCCCATTATGATTCACGGCGACCAACTTGTTGTTAGATCCCTCACAAAGTTGTGGTAATGAAAACAGAACATCTATGTTTGCTGATAACTGTATTCATACATAGAATCCTTCTCCACAGCACGTGACTGTAGATTAATGCTGCTCACTCTAACAGACAAGTGCTTTCATCTCTTCAACAAAATTATGCACTATTTAATTAATCAGTCATTCTCCACTGTCTGGGCAGAATCTTACACTTTTGATTTTTCTTCTAGTTAAGGCCTCTATTTCTAGAAGTAATGACTGACTTAAATTGCTCTAAGATGCACAGAATTGCTTGATTCCTTTAGCACCATGTGTCTATGCAGACAGCCACTTATCTAGTTTTATATCATTTAATTGCCTATCATCTATCACTAATTCATCATTAATCTTTTTATCATCAACTTAGCATGTATCTAGCTATAATGTATCAGTCATGCTCTGTTTATCATCTATCTATATATCTATCATCTAATTACTTATTATTTTCATCTATCTATCTATCAATCATCTATCTATCTAATAATCTGTTATCTAAATATGTAATCTATGTATGCATCTATGAATTTATCATCTGACATCTCTTCATAAATCTTTAGTTAGTATATCATCTATATTTATCATCTATTGATCTACATATCTATCATTTATCAACTTAAAATATTTAAATTCTCTCTCATTTATATGTTACCCATTTATCATTTGTCATCTATCACTTATCTATTAACTATTCGTATATCAGATAACTGATCTAATAATCTATCTTTGCTATTCTTCTTCCCGCTTATATTTTACTCATCTATCTATATAAATCATCTCTAGTGCAACCTAAACTTGTACTTCTGCCTGCCTAAGTTCAGTGTGAATACCAAATGGGCACTGCACTACTTCCTGCCCCTTGTGTGTTTCTTCCATCTCCAATTCAGTATTAAAACTCCGACCAAAAATTGAGCTTGTTCTTTCAGACTCCTCTATTCATTCTATTTAGATTTGAACGAATCCTCAACACTTCTGATATTTCATTTCCTGAACCAAAACGGGTGGCTTACTAGGTTATTTGGATCACTGTCATCTGCTGTTCCTTTCTTGGAACAATACCACCAGACATCCAGACAACTCATGCACTCACTAACTCACATGGCCATTAATTCCCTGCTCAGCTGACCCATGTGTGGTGGTTAATAATATATCCCATCACTTGCTAATTTTTCTTGCACTCACATGTTAACATGTTCTTTAATTGGGATATTTCATATTGTTATTTTCTTTGTGTACATAAGAATGCATGTTTTTTGACAATAATGTCTTTGTTCATTTCTTAATTGGCATAAAGTGGAAGTTAAATAAATATATTTTTCCTAACCAGAAGAATGTTTGTTGTTTGTGCCAATAGTTTTCATCTGAATTCTAGAATGCGGCCCTATGTTATTTTGGTGTTTTCTTGTTTTAAATTTTAAAAATATTTTTGAGATTATAATCTAATTACAAGTTTTCTCCCTTACCTTTCTCCCTCAAAACCTTCTTATAATGCCCTATCCACCCTGAATAAATCCATAGCATCATCATTTCTTATTGCATATGTAAATGTATATACATATATATTCTAAATATAACCTGTTATGTTTACATAATACCATTTTTTATATAATATTGTTTGATCTATATAATATTATTTGCATATTTAAAAATTTTATTATTAATTAGTAAATTAGCTACTTTGTCAATATTAGATTTTCTGTAATTTAAAAAAATTGTTTGATGTAGAAAAACTAGAAAGAACACATATTTTAAAAATTAAAAATTTTTATGCCTGTTTCTCAGGGGAAAAAGTAAAATGATTAAGGTTGTTTTGGCCACTAGTCTTACATCTGTTAATTTCAGGAGAATATCTGTTAAGCTTCCTGGCTCCCTTGTCTACAATCTCCCTCTTCCTTCCGGTCCTAATTCAGTTTCTCTGACAAGCTGGACCTGATTTCTCTTAACACTTACATCCCCCCATCAAGGCAAATGCAGTCTGCTCAAACATATGGTCTCTTCTGGACAATATTTTAACTTTAATTTATTCTGCACACTACTTTGACTTGACAGTCTCTAGGGACCATGAATGCCTGGCTGGAGGCAGATCAGATGGAGGTCTCTTGGACGTAGGGGCTAATAAGAGGATTGCTTACGATTTCTCACAGACAGTAACTGTTCTGCACGGCGATTCCTGGGAAGATGGATGTTGCACAAATATCTGTTCACTCCAGACAGAGAAATGACGACACACCAAAAGGAGAGAATTTTTTTTTTCAAAGTCTGACTTGATAAGCCAAGTTTACTCGGGCCACTTACAGAAATGTGAGGGAGGGGTACTTCCAGAATCAGGGGGAATTAAAAGGTATCCCTCACTGAAATGTCACCCCACAATAGGGGTTATCGCAGGAAAGCTGCCATGCTGCAGGGGCTGCAGGCACTTCAACAGTGCAGAATCTCTTGACCTCATCCCCTAATACTAGTTTCCAGTTTGTATAACCTGGGGGAACTGACAAGAGACATGCAAGGTTTGTTTACTCTAGAGTCAAAGGAGTATTGCTTCTCCTTTCTGGAGGGACTACTTCAACTTAGAACTCAGCAAGTCTTAAGCAGCCTCCTTCCACATTGAAATATTCCATCTCGAAGAAACTGTTGCTTAAAAGCAGCATTAATACGTACTGAATATTCGTTACCAACCTTTGCAGTACTCAGTGAAAGCACAAGGTGCTAATATGACTTCAGCGGGCATACCATAATGTGGGATTCCCCTCTGTATGCTGTGAATATGTTTTATTACTATTGGTTAATAAAGAATCTACTTCAGCCTATGGCAGAGCTATAGCGAGAGTAGGTGGAGTCAGAGAGATGCCATGTAACTGCCAAAGGCCACGGCCTCGTGGCGATACATAGATTAATAGAAATAGGTTAAGATGTACGTTTTCGTTAATAAGAGGCCCTGAGCTAATAGGCCAGTGTTGTAATTAATATAATTTCTGTGTGATTATTTAGGTCTGGGCAGCCGGAAAATGAACAAGCAGTCTCTGTTTAAAATGCCACACTATTATCTGCTCGTCCCAATATTCTTATTTAAAAGAACAAGAAAACTGAGTTCCTTCTGCACTTTATTTCTGGGGATATTTGTTCTAGAACCCTTTTGTTGCTTTACCATTTAGAAAAAAAGAAACCAATAAGAGTAAGATATACAAAGGCTCACAATCTTTGTGGATGACTAGTATTTACTTTCTTTCACCTTAAATTGACATTTCCAAAGATAAATGGGATAAAGACTCAACAAGTCCATTACTTTCAATTCTGTAGAGGAAATAGTAATTTTTAAAATGTCACCAATATGTACTGTACAAGTAAGCTTGAATATGTCAAACAGGCGAAGCTAATATGAAGTGTGATTACAGAATCACTGGTTGATCAATGCAATTGACAAACATGAACTAAGATGTAGTCATACATTCTTTCCTAAGGATACCTCTAAATTTGTTAAACCATATCATAGTTTTACAATAAATAAACATGTTCTTAATGAACTTACTTTGCAACAATAAATCACACAGATTTGCAGATATTGGCATGCTTAGTAATGAAGGAACTCCTAGTAATTGGCACAATCAAAAATAGTCATTTCTGAATGTTTTGTAGAAGAACTGTCAAAGATATCAGTTCAAAATCAATGCATGCATTATAATCATAAATCAAATATTGACAGTGCTTCTCATGTAACACACAGTAGACAAACACTTCCACAAACATCATTCACTTCCTCTTTTTATAAATGTGTACGGAATGCTTGCTCCACATCAAGTGCTGCTCTGGGAACTTGGAATACATCATAAAGAAGCAATGAAAAGTTAAGGTTCCTGCAAGTACGGATGATTATTATTAGCAAGACTTGATGTCAACAATCAGCATTTACTGTTGCAAGGAAAGTAAAATACTTTATTATTTTTAGCTAAACTGTATATGACTAAAACCTATCCATTAAAACTTGGGGCCAACCTGGTCTACCAAGTGAGTTCCAGGAAAGGCTCCAAAGCTACAGAGAAACACAGTCTTGGAAAAAAGTCTAAATTATAAGGGTTAGAGAAATATCTCACCTTTGAAGAGAACTGGCTAATCTCCAAGAGGATGTAGGTTTGAGTCTCAGCACCTATATGGTGTTTGACGGCCTACTATAACTCTGGTTATGGTTCACAAATATGCATGAAGGTGAAATACTGATTAATACATAAAACAATAAATAAAATAAAATAAATTACTTAATTATATTGTCTCATAGTCCATCCTGGCTTGGAAGTAGGATCTTTTCAGAGATAAAACAGATTAAATGAGATCAATATTATGTACCATAGTAAATGCTATATGTATGTTTTTATATTAAGAAATTGAATATGAACACAGATGTTTATATGATTTCATGGAAAAATAAAGAGACCAGAATGATGTTTTGAAAAGAAAAATTGAAGTAAAAATCAGAAAATCAGCAAAATGGTACAAGAGGTTCTGAAAATCCACCCTCACAGCTCTTAGAAGGAAAGAACCTTTCTAACAACTTAATGCTGGCTATCTAGACTCCAGAATGAAGATAACTCATTTCTGGTTTTATGACACCAGTTTTTGATACTTTCTTCTGACAGAGCAACAAAACAATACAAGTGGAAAGACAGCATGGGAGGATGCTTTGGATAGTCACTCTCAGGGATTCTTAACTTTCCTCAAAGATCCCAACAGTCTTTGCCTAAATGGGATATTTACCTTTGTGTATTAACTACCTCCTGCTGTTTTAGTCAGTGTCAGGAAATCAAAGTAAGGTGCTGAAAGTGCTAGGAAGAGCCAACCAAATGACATTTCTAATTTTACTGTCTATGAATCAATTACTATGCTTTAAGCTGGGGCCAAGTCTCAGGTAGGTAGGTAAGTAGGGAGAGAGAGAGAGAGAGAGAGAGAGAAAGAGAGAGAGAAGATAGATGATAGTTAATACATATAGGATACATAGATACATATATAGAGATAGATATAAATGAAAGACATAAGTAATATAGATATACAAATAAATGTAGGTGCCCTGGTTTCATTTCTATTGCTATAATAAAATATCCTGAGAAAATGCTTTTTAAGGGGTAATGTGTTTACTTTAGCAAACAGAACTTCAGATTATAATCCAGAAGTGCAGGAAAGGCACGGTGCCAGGAATTTGAAACATCTAGGCATATTATAATCACACCCAAAAGTGAGAGAAACAAATACATGCATGCTTATTTGCCTGCTTGTCCTCAGGTCAATGTTTGCACTATTGTGCAGTTCTGGATCTATTGAAGTGACACCCACACTGTGCTGAGTAATCCCAGTTCAGAGAACTTAATCATGACAGACACTCATAGGCCATCAAATGCAGACAATCTCTCATTGAGGCTCTCTTCTCAGGCAGTTCTAGTTATGTCAAGCTGACAGTAAAGCTAAGCATCTCAGTGGGTATATATGTGTATGTGTGTGTACACATATATGTATATATATTTGAAAATAAATGCAATTTTATAGGTGAGTGAAAAATGAGACTTGGAGAAAGTTTTAGAAAATTAGTTTAAGACATTTTCTTAAAGACATTAAAAAGAAATCAAAAATAGAACATATGGGAGGGACTGACTAATATGGAAATGGTATAGTGCACTAAAAGCCATCATGAGACTCATTAAAGCCAAATTGAATTTTTCAACAGCATCTTTTTATATTTCATACAATTCTAAAGTAACATATTCATGGAAAATTAGAAAAACTGCCATCAAGAGAAATGAACTATATATAAACATTCACCTTAGACAACTTTTATTTTTAATGAAGTTTGTTCTTTCAAAATATAATGGCTGCATTTGTAAGCAAAACTGCAAGAGGACAAAAATTCAATTTTATGAGAAGATAAATGAAAATTGTGACGACTATCAAGTTCTTAATAATAAAGAGATGTTATGCTTTTTTCTATTTTACAATAATATTGAAAAAATTACCTGCTTAAATAAAATTCTTCTAATAAAAACGTTTTTTATTATCCTCTGACCTTTCTGACTTTGGTTCTCTTGCTGTCTTCCACCTGTGTAATTTTGACTGTGTGTGTGTGTGTGTGTGTGTGTGTGGTTAGTGTTAGGGTTAAGGGTTAGGATTAAGGTTATTAAGGTTATAATCTTCACTGTTCACAGTCTCCAGTGATGAAGCTAAAGCAAGACCACATTGTACTTTTAAAATAGAGAAACAACCAAAACATACAGGAGTTTCTCCTCATGTTGCACTGCAAATGAGCCAGAGAGCTGTCCTGCCCTCACAGGAAAGCAGCCATCACTTTTTTGTCCCACAGATCTAGAATTGGACTGCAACACAACTGTCAGTAGCCCGTGTGAAGAAAACAATGTTTTCCCATTAAGCAAATGCCACTTATCTCATTTGCTCGATTAAAAGTTACACAGTAGGAAAACGTCCTCAAAGAGTCTTTGTAGCATCACTCTTAAAAAGAAAGCAATTTTTCTCCACACAGCTTAAAAGGAATTAGAAAGTATTTTGTTTGTACTTTCTTCGGCTGGCATTGCTTTTATAAATTGAAACCCACAAAGGACAAATGAGAACTGAATTTCTTTCTATTTGTATATTCTGTATGATGAATAAAATGTTTTTAATGATAGAAATAATGACATGACATCCATTCTGGCTTCATTGTTAATCAGCTGAGTCATAATCTACCATCTGGCTATCATCTATATCTACTATGTGTGTGTGTGTATGTGTGTGCACACATATGTGTACGTTTGCGTGTAGACTTGGTTCACCCTAAATGTTTAGATAATGATAATTTTCATTTATGAAACTTCTTCTATTTTTAAAGTCATTACTACTTTTATGAGTTGGTCTTTGAACATTAAGGTAACCATCATTTATTTTATCCAAAGAAATAGGTAGGAGAAGACATACTCCTCCTAGCAAATCTAGTCACATCATAGGTATCACAGAAAGACATCTGTATAGCTGGTATGTTTCTAAGACCCAGATTTCTGTGATTGCACAGACCATGTCTCTCTTGGAGAAGCAATACTGATGCAAATTAAAAAACATCATGTTTGATTTTTTTATGCAGCTGATAAGCACATGGACCATAATAATTCTACTTTCACCAATTTGTCATGTTGGCCCTGGGCAGTGATTTATTATCTTTAATTCACAGTAATTCTATCTATAAAAAGTAAAATTTTTAAGTATTCTAATTTTTCCATATTTTTATATAATAATGCTAACTACTTAGATTATGTCTATAGGAGTATGCTTCTACATAACAAATGTATAGACAAAAACATGATTTAGCAACTGTGAAAATATAAATTATATTAATCAAATATAATAGCAATTAAACTCTATGCAATGCAAGTAATTGTTCACTTTATATAATATCCAAAATATGTGTTCTAAATAATTTCACTAATATCACCAGTGCTTAAGTTGTTGCAGTTATGATTCATTTGAGTTATAATTCTGGAGTTCTTTCATAGAAAATATTACACGTTATTTTCAAACACTGCTGTTCTCTTCAGATCATGATTGTATGTACATATGTAATAGCCTGTTATTAAATAATGTTTTAAAACACTCAAGCTTTTGTGGTGTATATGATTTTACATTATAGAATCTTCTGTGTGTGAAGAGGCTCTTGCTTTTTGCACCAAGTCAATCTTTTCTACCATGAACAGAGATTGTTCTCCGTCTTAGTTAGGATTACTTTCATGAAATGCCATGACCAAAAGTAACAAGGGAAGAAATGAGTTTATTTTGCTTACAGTTTCATGTAACAGTTCATCATTAACAGCAGTGAGAGCAGGAACTTACACAGGGCAGAAATCTGAAGGCAGGAACTGACGCAGAGGCCAAGGGTAGCTGCTACTTATTGCCTTGTTTCCTTCCTATGGCTTGCTCAGATTTCTTACAAAATCCAGGCCCATCAGCCCAGAGATGGCACCACCCACAATTGGCTGGGACCTCCCACACCAGTCACTAATTAAGAAAATGCTCTAAAGTCTTGCCTAGAATCCAGATCTTAGGGAAACATTTCTCAATAGAGGCTTTCTCTACTCTGATGACTCTTTCTTGCGTCAAGTTGGCATAAAACTAGCCAGCACACTCCCCAAATAATAGTTCTGTGACATTGTCACTGGCTGGATATGGAGCATTACCACATGCAAAGCTTTGACTGGATCACAGATTTCATCATTGCTTACTACCTTCTCAGAGAAAGTCAATTTTGAGAGAGGCATATGAAAATTCTGACACCGAATTTAGTAAATTACATGAACAAATGTGGAAGCCATTATTTCAGTACCAAATCATGATAAGTGCATCCAGATAGAATTGGAAACCCTAACCAAAAATCTGCCACATACTTCACTAGATTCTTTTCACTTTGTTAATAAAAGTTGAATATCTGAATACAGCTCAATAGTGCAAAAAAACTGTGTCCTGGAAAATCTACTTTGGATAAAGCCTTTTGGAGCAATTAAGTTTGACCTAATTGTTCACTAGAATTTTAAGAATGAAAATAATATGGTGTTTGAATACTTAAGACAGTCCCTTACTCATGGTAAAAATCTAGTTGATTATGTTTTTTAATAAACCAAATATACTTCAAAGATTAAAAAGGCATGATTTCCAGCTCTGCCGAATTCCACACTATTTAGCTAGTATGAATTGAAAAGAAGCAGAATTTAGTGGTTGAAAATTTTCTCTGAGGTAGTTCCTCAGTGACTCTATGTTCCTTTTATTTCTCCCTCTGCTTGTCTTTCAATCTCTATGAATCCTCACTCACAAGTCTGATTTGATGGTGTGTGTGTGTGTGTGTGTGTGTGTGTGTGTGTATCCCTCATATAATTAATACCCACATCCTTGGTACTTTAATAGTAAGATGACACAGAAAGCGTTCTCAAACAATAATGCTATATTTGTTAAGGAGGCTTGCAATTTCCATTGAGGCAATTTGAAGCTTGCTTTCTTTGCTTATATAATCCTAAATCCCCTGCCCAGAGAATGGTGTCTTCCATAGTGGCCAAATCTTCCAATCTTATTTAACATAATCATGATGATCCCACATGAAACTTCTACATGCTATCCAAATCTAGACAATTCTTCACTTAAAATTCCTTCACAGAGGATTTTAGACTGTGCAAAATTGACATTTAAATACAGTCATCACACTTAAATTATATCATTTTCATTCAATAATCTTATTCTCATTTTAAGAAAATATCTACGGCCCACCAAATTTGATATGGAGGTTGTATTCTTTTATAAGAGATAACATGTAAGTAAAGCATCAGTATATTAATGTGAACTCATTACTTGAAGTAATTCTACAATTTTGGACAGGTCTTTATTATTTCACTGACAGGTGACATTGGAAGTTTTGATCACTTACAAGTGGATACTTTGAATTATATACGTTGCCTATCACAAGCCTTTTTACTGGTGATGGTATATAACAGTCTCTTTATATATTTTTAGGAAAACAACCTATAGTCACTTTGCTTGCAATAAATCTCTTAAACATTATTTCTCATGACTTTCTATTTTGTGAAACTTCCAACAAGATTCCTTGCCTTCCCAATTATTCATTATTACTCCACCCTTTGATAAATGGGATTCTCTTCTCACTGTTTATGACATAAAGTTTACAGATTCAACACAGGAGTGGGATCATGCAGTGTTTGTGTGCCTTTGCCTGACTGAAATCTCCAGGTTTACAAATATCCTCACAATGACAGGATCTCAACAAGAGACTAAAGTGGATGAAAATGTAGAGAAACATTAAACACATGAAGACAATACTAAAACTATACCTGTCTCTCATAGACACCAACTTGGATGGTACTTGCAGGAATATTTGGACATATCTTGCAATGGGACAGAGCATTTATCAGTGCCTATATTTAGAGAGATTGAAGAAAGAGGCCTGTTGGTGTTGGGAGTATCTGTGAATCTGAGGGGTACTCCTTACTTCCATGATAGAAGTAGGATTACATCAAAATATGATTTTGTTATAATTGGTTAGCAGCAATATTTTAAAAGTGAATAGTCATGTTTATTATTGAGATATTCAAGATAAACAAAATTTCATGTAACATGTCCTAAATGTTGAACTATATCATAATTCATAACAGGTTCAGTATGTCTACAGTAACCATTGAAAGTGTTGCTTCAAGACAGCTTGCAAAGAGTATGAAATCAACAGGCTTGAGAGTGGCAATCAATTGCCACAGTGTATTGAGGTCTCTAATTGAGGTATGCCCACAGGTAGACAGCACATTAACGTGGTTGTAGATTGAAAAGCAGTAGGTATGCGTGTGTGTATGCACGTGTGTGTATTAGAAGTAGCAGTAAGAGTTGTGGGGCATTCTATGTCCCCATTAGCAGTAATTAAAAATTTAAAAATCTTTTGAGGGTTTAATCTCTGCTTGTTTTACATCATCTTGATCAGAGTACAGCAAAAATATTCCTTCATGTGACAATTTGTTTCCATTAGTGTACACTTGCACCCTAAAATGTCTAGACTGTATATTTAAATGTATATGTATGTAATTGCCAAGAATATCACTATATACTTTTGATGCAGTCAAGTGTATAGCATCTTATAAAGCTGTATTTTTTAAGAAAAATAAAACATTTCTTAAAATTTTATGGCATAATATTGCTTTGACTTTTAGAGCTGAGGATAAGAGGATCATGAAAGTTAAGTAATTGCCACAGATTACTTACATAGAAAATGGGAACGTTTCTACTTAATCATTTTCAACAAAAGAAGGGTATTTGATATTTCAGTGGGTTGCTGTGACTTTTTTTTAGGATTTCAACATTTTGAGAATCACTGTTGTCATTTACCTATTTTAAGTTTAGTTTATTTTTTGATTTTTATTCATGTATATAAGTGTGTGTGTGTGTGTGTGTGTGTGTGTGTGTGTGTGTGTGTGTGAAGGTATACCATATGCATACAGGTGTCTCTGAAAGCCAGAAGAGGATACTGGGTCTCATGGAATTGGAGTGACAGGCAGTTTATAAATCAAACAAGGATGGTAGGAACAAAACTTGAGTCCTCTGGAAATTTAGCTAGTGCTTTAACCTAGGAGGAACCTCTCTAGTTCCTGTTGGTCTTTGTATGAGAGGTCTGTGTGCCTAGCAGATCTTCACAGATGGGTTTTACTTTCAAAAAGAAAAAAATGCAATAATTCTGAAAAACTACAAGAATATACCAACTTTATTTCCCCACTTTTTGAGTTCTATTTTACTTTCTTTTTCAAAGTAACTAAAGACACTGCAGAAATTCAAATAAATTGTACTGATACACATTCTTCCTATTTCACCAGAAATTCAAACTTATATTTTGAAATTCCATATCGTTTACATATCTTTGAAAGACAATGCCTTCTTATATTACTCCTACATCTTTTCTTTAGCAAATTAGTAAACTGCAATGATTAATAAAACTAAACACTAAGAAATCATTCTCTGATATATTTCACCTGAGCATTACTTTTTAAACAACATACATTCCTGATAATGATAAAAGCCTAAAGTAATTGATTTAATGCATTAAGTTTGAAGCCGGACCCGAAGAAATCGCTCTGTGTAAGTTATTGTGGATTTTGTTTTCTCTTGCTATTCATACTGAGTGATGTCTTTCTCACATTCCTCCTTTATTCTCCTAACTCCAGCATGGTAAAGAATGAAACCCTTGGTATGAGCATGCTATCAGGAAACAGAAAATATACAGAGTGATCACTGGGCTTCTCTAAGAGAGCAAGAAGTGGAAGCCAAATTATCGTGAAAAAGGAGACAATATAAATTGTCTGCCAACTAGTATGAATTAAATGTGTGTATTGAGGAGGACGACTTCTGCTAATCCCATAGCTGAATGTGCCATCTTAAATTTTGCTCAAGGTGAAATGAGGCTACTCATGCAAAATCTTCAAAGTTAACCAATAACCACAGAACTCCTATATTTAAGGTATAGGTAGTTGCAGCACACAACGCCTGTCTGTGCTCTATGTGCTACCATACAGTTCACGAGCTTCGGGCAAGGGGCTGGAGGTTGTAACACACAAAGACACACAGAGACAGCACAGACAGAGAGACAGGGAGACAGATAGAGATGGGGAGACAGATAGAGACACGGACCTCTAGTCACTGGTAAGAAGCCCTTTATTCAATAGCACCATGGAGGCTTATATACCCAACAGTCAGGTGGGCCAACAGGTGAAAACCTTATCCTCTGATCCTCAAGGCAATACGTGCTAGTGAAGCTGAGCTGGTAAACAATTATGACACAGCTTTCAGTAACTCAAATCAGAAGGAAAGCAAAGATCTCTAGCAGGGAAGAGCAACTGGAGGCCAGGACTCCAAGTGATCCCAACCGGTAGTTATACAATATACTTTAGTAGTCATAAAGGAACAGTACCTGTACATTAAAGAGAAATGCCAGCAAGTCTTATTGTTATTGTGTGAGTCCCATAGCTGTTCATCTGTAATGAAACTTCTGTAAAAGCTCTGGTGACTTAAAATTTGCAACTATATTGTTCACCCTTGTTATAATGCGAAATCTTCATAAATAACAGAGCATATAAAAACCACTGATAGTCCTGTAAAATACACTAAGAAATCAATAAAGTGGAAGGAAAGTTAAATAAGATAAAATCCAGAAAGGAAGTTAAACAAGATGAAATGTCATAAACATGTCACAAGCAACACCCAATCTCTATAACATGCCATTTCTTCAAGAACAAGTATCATGGGAAATGATAGAGGTCATTCTTAGGAACTATAAAAGCATAGTTAAATTCATCACACTTATAATTTTGCTAAATTGATCACCCTCCTATGCAAGGATAATGACGGTTGACTGCAGAAGATGCTGGCTCATCCAAGTGACTATCCTCACCAAGGAATAAAGCACCCCAATGTTTTAACAGGATAATATGTGTGTATATATATATTGGATATATATAACATATATACATATATATAAGAGAAATATATATGTATATATATTTGCAAGTATTCATTGAGTTTAAGAAAAATGCCAGCATGAAAATAAATATATGTAGAATCCTGAGCTTTAAGTGATAGCCTTCCTAATTTATGCTTATCCAATGACAGTCTTCAACCTTTTTACTTAATTCTATTTCATGAATTCAGGAATAAGATAGGTTTCTCTGTCACACTCCTATAAAACCCCAAGCTTAAAAATGTCAGATACTAGTTTTCTCAAGTACAGGACTTTCTGGAGCTGGCAGAGGATTAAATGAGATCATGTATGTTAAGAATTTCATACAGTGCAGCTCAAATTTTGCCACATGTCATCAAAATAATATCACACACCACTCCAGCACCACTGCATGCCAGGCTTTTCTCTGCATTACTTAATTCCACCCTAAAAATATGTTTCTGACACAGTTGTGACATTATCAAGTGAGAACATGAAGCAACTGACAGGTGAAGCAGACGTCTGTAGTTCTAGTAACTACCAAGTGACTATATTTGGATTTTAATCTTAGCATCCTGATGTGGAGCCCCATGTGTTCTTAGGAATGCTTACACAGATAGCCTCTTATGCTAAAGTCTCAGAAGCAGAATGTTGATCATAAAATTTCACTCATTATATATTATCTGTCATGAACATAAAAAGAGAGAGAGAGAGAGACCAAATGGTATAAGCAGTCATAATGCTGATGGATGAGTGTGGGCAAATATTTCATTGGCTTGAGTATGGGATGCTCAAAAGATAATTACTACTTTGATGTGTTCTAATTAATGGAGAGTAAAAAGAATTGAAATGTCAAGGGTGATACGCAGATGAAGTCTTGAGTGAATATATACTGTTGATATGGGCAGTGATATGTCAAGGATGCCAATGCCTCAGACTAATAAGAATGGCAAGGCTTTCCCCAGGTCAGTATCAGTAGAATATCAAGGCATTTTTGTGACCCAGCTATGGATGATGACAAACCATTGACCTGTAGTTGAAAGCTGTATGTGCAAAAGGTACCCAAACGAGTGTTTTTCTCCTGGATGACTATGATCTTAGTCACCCTCCATACTAATCCCCTACAGAAAGACTCTGAGAGAATATGTCAACCACTGCCTTGTTCTTGTATAAAATGAATGAGCTGAGTACCTGGGCTGGTGCCATATCTCCATCCAAGTAGATGGTCTGTGGATCTGAGATTTAAATCATTTGTGCCTATCAATCTCTGCCAGGGTTCGAGGAACCAGTTGCATGGGCTGTGGTACCTGGGGTGATAAACAAACTTTGAGAAGTATTAATGTAAAGGAGACATGTACCAAAAAGTGGTAGTGATTCTGGGAGAGAGTAGGCAGCAGGAAGAAAGCAAAGAATATCTTGGTCTTAAGAGAGAGCTAAGAATGCTTTGAAAAAATAGTATTATGTGCAAATTATGCTCACAAACTTCTTGGTAATGGTAAGGGAATTTCTTCCTTCTTGTTAGAAAATGTTGAAACATGTGAGAGCTGGCATAGAGCCAAACACATGTGAACAAGCCGTGCTGTTGGTAATGGTATGGTCCTTGTTCCTACATGGGGTAGACTTGACCAGAAAAATAAAATACTCTAACAACTTTGCACTTTAAACAGCATTTTGAGGTTTAGATTCAGTGAATTCAGTGAACCACCTGTGTTTTAATTTTATTTAAACAGAAATTCTCTCTCCAAACTCTAAAGTCTGCTGTTTAGGCCAGTCTTTTATGTGGTGGGTGCAGCCATAAAATATTTGATACTTTAATGCATTGGTGAACTACCACTGCTGTTCAGATAGAGTAGGGTAATCTGGAGAAATACTGCTTATTATTTTCTGCCTGGTTGGAGGCATTTGAAATGATGGACCTACCACTCCTGAAAGCCATCAAAATGGAGTAAGCTACAGTTCTGAGTTAGTAAAATCATGACAGTCATCAAATATTATATTAGTCTTTTTTAGGAATAACTATCATTATCCTGTTTTAATGGTATTCAAACTTGAATTGGTTCAATTCCTTATTAGGTATATGATGATAGAGCACCACTGAAATTGACTTGAGTGTTCAAGGAAGGGGTTAGTTTTGGAAGGGTAACATCAGAAGAGGAAGTCCTTTGATGGAATATGGTCTTTTTGTCGACTCAATTTCAGAAGGTCAACAATGTTATAGATGACAAATGCATGTGAATTAAAATCATGTTTGATTTCATCTAGTATTGTTTCTGAGCATTCTAGGAAGGTTTTTTTTTTTAACTTTGCATTAGATAATAAATAACACTAAATGCTGAAGGATGGAGAGTTATACTTACAACCAATTAACATGAAGTTTTTATGATTTATATTTAGCCATCTGACTCTTCAGTGAAGACTCATCTTGCATATCACTATTCCTTTCTCTACTTCTGCCCCATGACTGTGTGTGTGTGTGTGTGTGTGTGTGTGTGTGTGTGTGTGTGTGTATGTGTGTATTATGTAGGTAATCAAGAGCAATGTACACTTTTAGAGTTTGTATTGTGGATAGCTAGGCATTAGTACCTATTAACTTGTGGCAAGTGAAAAAGAAACTATTCTCCTTACCCTAATAAAAAGAGATTCAACTGACAGTTCAAATCTTAGATCAGCCAAATAGGACCCTCTGGCAAAATCTCCCAGCAACTTGTTTCCTCAATCAAGTTTTACAAGAAAACAGTCATGCCACTCAGTCTCCTGCTGTATACGGCTGTCATAGTAGTAAAACAGAAGAATGGTGTCTTAGAAACAAGCACAATATAACCCCACATAAAAAGTGAAACAATCCCACACCAGTTTGGACTTATTATTAAAAGGGTTATTTATTTGAGGGGAAAAAACTTACAGATCACCATCCTACATGACCAGTAAAGGAGTATAGTCACTGGAACCGGAGTCTGAAGAAAGAGAGTGAGAGGAGGGCTGCCACTTTTTAAAGAAAAAGAGACCATGCCCCAGTGGGCTGGTATCTCAAAGGCTACTGGCTGAAGGAGCAGAAGGAGCTCCTGCAGCACCCACACATGAAAATGTTTGATGAATGACCCTTTACAGAACTTTTACAGACTCTAATTCACAAATATGTACCCCAAGGTAATGTTAATAATTGTGTAGCATTGGAGTAATATCAGTTGCAGGTTGCAGCTTCATACATGATTCTAAAGGGTATTGTCATGCCTAATGGCAAAGTAATATTTTTTTCTAAAGTCAAATTGTTACAGTCAAGGGGCAGCTAAGGAAACAACCATCTACACACACAGGAAAGAAATGTGAATGTTGTGATTTGAATGTAAAAAAAAAAAACCTCCATATCTTCATGTGTAATTACCGTCCCTAGATGGGTAATGTTGCTTTAGATGGTTATGACACCTTTGGGAAGATGTTTTTCTAGGGATGGAGTGGACAAAGCCTGGTCCCACTTCTTGCCTGTTCATTGCTTCCCAGCAGTTCTCTTTTTCCTGTCCCAGCAAGATGTGAGAAGGTAAAGTGTTACACATGCACACCCTTGCCCATTATGGTGCTGCCTGCTCACATGAATGTCATGTCATTATGAACTCAGTCACATGGAACTATAAGCAAACAAGAGGCCCTTCCTCAAGTTGCTTCTTTAGTTATTTGATCCCAGCAACAAGAAAATTCACTAATTCAGAGTACTAAAGTGGCGATTCTCATCTGCTTCTTTTCCTTGTCTCATTTTTCTCTCAGGAAATGCAATGTTAATCTCAAGTAATTTGAATTTCAGACACTGTTATGTGACATTTGTCCATACCATAGATAGGCAGTTTATGATTTTATAGTGTACTACATCTCCTCATAAAATACTTCCATATTTCTTTTTTGACATTTTTCAGAAATCATGGTTGTTAATGGTCTGCTGTGACAACCATTTGCAACCATGCATATTTCTAGCTCAAATGTCTTTTCTATTTAGGATATCATTATAATTTTCTACAAACATTTTGGCTTACAGATGTTTTTATAGTTCTCTTCTCCCTATTTCTCCCAGTTCAAAGAATAATCTGCAGGGGTTTCTCAGTATTTGTCTTTCCTGATTTTCACTGACATAACTACTGATCTAATGACAGGTCCTTTTAGACCTAGTATCATCATATGGTTTGATGCTGACTATTTGAACATGAAGGGAATTGATATATTCAGCTTCTAAATCCCAGCTATGTGGGTGTTATCATCAGTGATAGGTTCATTTTCTCCTATTCCGTTGTTAGGATGGCAAATGCAATGCTGATGAAATATATTATAAGAATACTTAGGAATAAGGTGGAGTTTTAGATACGCAACAAATGGTATTGGATAGATATAACAGAAGTATGCATCTGTCTTCTTGAAATCACTTTGAGTCTTTTTATTCAGTATAAATACCTATTTCCTATCAGAAAGCCAATCCCAATGGGCAGACAGTAGATAGTCAAGTAACTAAGGAATTTCTTTTGCCAAATTACCATATCAATTTAAATTTTAATAGTTACTGGGATTTTTACCCCATAAACATTAGCTCAATATAAGGTATGAAGAATTGAAGAGAGCCCATTCTGAAGTAGTAACCTGATAGAGAGTTCTAGAATTTGGGTCTATTCTTCTGGAGGTCTGTACTTTGTACACTGACTACTTTGCTTCATAAGCCCTTCCCCTCCATTTTATACATTCAGTTTTATCTCAGGACTCTCAACATTTCCTTTATGTCTATGTACAAATATCATATAATGAAAGAGGAAACCATGATATTGTGTATAGCTCTTCACAATGTTCTTAATCATGGAACCCCCTCCCCACCATGCTTTACACACATACATCCCCAGAGAAGTACATACATCATCTTTTTTCTTTGGAATGAAACAAACGCCCCAAGAGAAACAAGCCTTTGGTAAGGTATTGCTGAATCACTGAATAAGCCAATGAATCCATTCAGAGGGGATGCAACTCATTGTACTTTAGGTATTAGAGTGGTAAGAGGGGAAAGCTTAAGAGATATCGATGAACTTATCCATGAAGAGATTTCTGTTTCAGAGATTTTGGAAAGACCAAAGTGCCTTATGATCAGGTATAACAGAGAAATAGGATGAGAGAGCTAAATGTTTAATCAGGCAAGTGTGTAATAAACTAGTGCACTCATTTAAGAGGGAGATTTTGGTCATATGTACAAGGCTGTGGTTCAGAAATAAGGCTGACTGATTTTTCAGGCCGGTTTATTTCCTCTATTCTGCTCAGCAACACAACAGTCTTAAAGCTAGTGTTCTTCCAGTGCCTTTGTCTGTTTAGACTGCCATGCTGTGTTATCGCAGATCAGGCTAGAAATGTCAACATTTCATTAGTCACAAATGTGGGGATTAGAAGTCTGAGATCTGTCCTCATATGGACTTTGGGGTATGGAGATACATCTCTATCACTCCCAGGAGTTCTAGTCATTTAGGGCTTGGTCTCAGGTTAAACTACGACTTGTGGTTTTGCAGTACAAATAGTCAGAATTAGCCAGCATAAAATAGAGTTATAGCTTCAAATAGAAGTTAAACACAAAGGTTATCAGAAAGAAGCACTGAGAACGAAAGACAAAAGGCACATTCAAGGGCATGGGTGCGAGAGCTTCAGTTAAAACAGTCACACGGCATTGTCTTAAAGATAGGTGCATGTAGGGTTTTAAAGTTATTCTTTTTAAACCCTTGTGAAGAAAGCTAAATGAAATAGAAAAGGGGGTTTCAGAGGAATACCAGGCTGTACTTGACAAGATTATAAATGGTAAGGTAAAATTCTGATTCCACAAGTATGCAAGAAAGTAGGATATCTTTATTGTAAATAAAAATAACAGTGTAGTTTTAGATCCCACTGAATGTCCGGGGAAATCAATGAGGCTCCACCCAAGGCCTTAAGTTTGAGTCATTATCACTCATTCATAAAATGAATGTGTGAAAAAGGAATAATAACTTTATGTTGGTAGCCTTTACAGCAAAGTTTAATTTTTCTGGGAGTATTGCTCTTAGGGAGTGAGGAGATTGAGTTCGACTGCAGGGTGAAAGGCTCCCTTCCCTTCCCACATCTCTGCAACTGCCATGTCTTTTTGTCCTGTGTCTCATACAGTTACACTTTCCTCCAGGTTACAAGTAGACATCTTTGCTATGATCTGAATGAGAAGTGTCACGCTTAGGTGCATGCATTTGAATACTTGGTCCCCAGGTAATGGCAATGTTTATGGAGGTTACAACATCTTTAGAAAGTCAACCCTTACTTGAGAAAGCTAAGTCCCTGTTTGATTGTTAGCTTTCTACCACCTGAGGAAGATGGCAGAAATAATCATCTCTATTAGAGATTTCATAGGTTGATCACTGACATCTTGATATACTTCTTTATTTTCTACCCATAACATTTTTGTTTAATAAAGTTTTTTATGGATAAGGCTGTTTTATATAATATAAATATTGAAATATATATTAATGTTCCATCTTACAAACATTCCCCAAGGAGAAACTGCTACCTCAGGAGTAATGTTCAGCATTACAAACCTTTGAAAACAAATTTATATCCCTTTTTCTTCTTATTTCCCTGGTAACAGCTTCAAGATTGCATTGCTTAAAACCCAAAGAAGAAAGCACCTTTGGAGACACAACGGCTTTGTGCAAACAGTTGCTTAGAAAAAAACATTCTAATTGTTGACCTTCTTTGCTGTCATCTCTCCAAATAAAGTAGGCAACATATTTCTTTTATGTTTTTCTATTTTCCATTAAAGTGATAGACCTTATTATATCACATTTCTGCTGTAAATTAGCTTACTAGATGTTAGCACACTATAGCACTAGTGTGGCCCAGCTGCTTTTGTTTTCATTGCCCTATTCTAGTGCCTCAGGGTAATTACCTTTGAGACCTCAAATGCATTCTCCTATGTAAAACCCATTCTTTCATGTTTTGAAGTGTGAATCCTCAGAGTTTGTATTATTTTCTCGTATTTATTCATCCACAATGACCTCATCATAATCAGTTTTAGATGTTCCCATATAGGCCTCGGGGAACACATCCAAAGCCCTCCCCCTCCTCCAATGAACTCTGGACTTTTTGAGCCTGAGAGGAATTTAGCACTCTGGCAGGAGTTTGTGACTGTGTGGGAGCTATGAGTGATGACTTCAGCTCCTGCCTTTGCATTCATTAACTGCTGGTCGCCTCAGAATAATTGGCTGGGAATATTGGTTAACACGTCAAGTGAAAATGTATGTGGTGGTGCCTGCCTCCATCATCCCAGGAGAACATCTGTCCACTTCTCAAATCCCGCGGAACAATTTGGCTCTCATCTGTGTGACTGGCAGCCTGTCCCATTGAGGCCCTTTGCCACAAAGCAAAGTGTGGGGAAGTCTGGGTTTGAGTTGTGTTGGCAGGTTTCGTTGAAACACTTGGAGAGTAATTTTACAAAATTTGCCCGCTGGTGGTATTAGTCCTTTATTTTTTTTTCATTTTTTTTGAAAGTCAATGGGAGAGGCAGAACCAAAAGACTTTGTGCATAGAAATTGCTTGACAAAGTAGTTCTCCATGTACATCGAGTTTATTTCTGTGTGAGCTAAATTTCTGCAAATCATATGCGTGCTTCATTATTTAGATCAAAATACACTGTTTTGAAGGACAGAAGTAGGTTTAAAAAAAAAGTTTGAACTCTTAGAGCCAAGCCTAAAGACTCACCTGAGATAGATAATCATCATTGTTTCCATAACAAGAAAAAAGACACACAGATGGGAGGGAAGGAGGGAGGAAGGGGGGAGAGGAAGGAGGGAAGAGAGAGAAGGAAGAAAGGAAGGAAGGAGAAAAGCCCACCAAAAAATCAAACAATTGAAATAATATTGTAGTATCATTTAAAGAAATTATATTAATAAAGGAACAGTTGTCAGACCAGATAACTTTGGTAAAACATAAAGTTTTTAGCTTTGCAGCCAAAAGTGTTTATTGCTGCTCTTTTTGCATAGAACAAACTGTGCATGAAGATGCAACAATAATAACTTTGAAGATGGGTGCTCTCTGCCAAGACAACCATGCTGCCAAGAATTATCAATATTGTTGGGGCTGGCATAAGGAATTATGGATAGTTTAGCTGCATTTCCTAGTGCAAATGGAGGCTTCATATTACTCATTATTTGCCTGTTTATTCCCTTTGACTTATATATGTGTGTGTGTGTTGTCTCATACTGTAGCTGGCCTAGAACTTATTATGAAGCCCAAATTGCTCTTGATTTTGCAATGATTCTCCAGTCTTGGCCTCCTACACGCTGGGGTTTACAGATGTAAACTCCTCTACCTGACTCTTGATTCATAATTTCTCATTTATAAAATTTATAAGATATTCATTTACTTTCATTCTTTCCAGCCTCCCTCATGGGCCCTTCCTTTTTTTTCCGAGACAGGGTTTCTCTGTGCCTTTGTAGCCTGTCCTGGAACTAGCTCTTGTAGACCAGGCTGGTCTTGAACTCACAGAGATCCGCCTGTCTCTGCCTCCTGAGTGCTGGGATAAAAAGCACGCGCCATCACCGCCCAGCTCTTATTATATGTCCTAACCCAACACTTTTCCTAGAATTGCTGCTTGCAGTGATAAAATATGCAAAATAATTAAAGAAAAAGATACAGTTTGAGAGGAGACTCAAAAGGGGTGAATTGAGATAAGGGAAGGAGCAATTATGCAACTATATACTTTGTTTCAATTAAATCAAAATAGAAACTAAAAAAATATTGACAATTTTAGATATTCTCATCAATTTTGACTTTACTCATATACTTTACTCAATAGTCTTCCTAGTCCCTTCCATTCTCTCTCTCTCTCTCTCTCTCTCTCTCTCTCTCTCTCTCTCTGTCTGTCTGTCTCTATTCCTGTCTTTTGTTATTATCTGTTTCCAATTTCTCACTGGTTAACTTCCCTCTGTATGGACTTTGCTATGTTCTATTGACAGTTCATTCTTCCACTTCCTCTGATTTTTCTCTTCTAGTCTCCTTTGGCATCTTCCACAGGGCCTGGTCCCCATTAGCTTCTATAGCAGACAGCATACTCCACTTTTAACAGTCTGTTGACTTTCTACTCCTAACTCAGCACACCCCGTCTAAACCCATCCACCTAACACACTGAAGTGCTTCTCTGCCTGCCGTTCATCTGTGTGAATACCACTAACTTTCCTCTTGTAAAGGTTAAATGCAGGTAATTCTCAACATCTTTTCCCATTTCTGTTCTTCCTCTATCCTGGTGAGTAAAAGCTATTTTATCTACCATGGAGGTGAACGAATATATAAAAAGACTTATAGTCCATTCCTAATTAGCCTCTAGGGTTTAGCAATACATTTGTGACCATACTTCAGAGTTACTCACACATATGTCATACTGTAAATTTGCGCTAAAGTAGAATATTCACCAAACCATAGAAATGGACTTTGTGTTGTGCTTTCCTCAGCAATGCAGCAAGCCCACTTAATTAAATGTCCTTCTATACTGCCTGTAACATGCTTCCCATTATATAAAACAACAGCCTGGGTACTAATGATTTTATGAAGCTTTTGAATGCTCACAGATTGTAACATTAGGGCCTGCTTGTTTGTCCCGGCCACCCAACTATCTTAGTCCCAAAATAATCACACAGAAACTCTATTCATTGAAACACTGCTTGGCCCATTATTCTTATCTATGTTAGCCACAAGGCTTGGTACCTTTTTCAGCAGGGCTGGTCACATCCTGCTTCTTTGGTGTCTGGACAGGACTAGGGAGGAGTGGGCTTCCTCCTTCCCAGAATTTTCCTGTTCTCCTTGACCTGCCTCTACTTCCTGTCTGGTTGTCCAGCCTATCCATCCTGCATGGCTACTGGCTAATCAGCATTTATTTAAAACATAATTGACAGAATATAGACAATTCTCCTGCACCAACAGATCAACAATAGCAGTTAGCCTTCCTTTGAAATGATGTAATATTCAAGTTTTTATATTATAAGCATCACATTTTCAGTATTTGTATGATTTTCTTGTCTTCCTAATTGAAATTGTGTGCATCAAGTTTGAAACTTCAAGTGTTTCTGCCTGCATTAACTGCAGGGCCCAATTCCCACTTGCTGAGACATTCTTAAATAAAAAAGGGAAAAGTATTTGACAGAAATGAATTAATAATTACATTTTTATAGCATTAGGTTGAGTTATATATCAAGTAGTATAAATAATTTTTACTTAACTAATTATTTGTGTCACTGCCTGGTATTCAAAACAAGGGCCTTTCTACATACTAAGCAGGCTAACAATAAAAGATAACCACAGCCTAATTTTGGTATTTCAAACAATATTTGATGCATTTGAACTTAAAAAACTATATCAATTCCATGTGACATAAAGCAACTGCCTTTAGATATGAGCTATTTAACATAGACACTTAATCATTTTACATTATTCATATAAATAAATTGCAAATCATCATCTTTTCATACAGAAGACATATGGAGATATAGAAGCAATTAGTAGTTAGGATAATCTAGACAATAGTGACCTCAAGTCTCATAAAAATGATTTAACAAACACTTGGCTGCAGATGTCTCTTATTGCCTTGGCTGAAGATTAGATAGTGTATTTGACTCAATGAAATTTTAGATTTCTTCAGTATGGTTTGCCAAATTATATTATCCTCATTTTAAATTACATAGATTTTAAAGTCGGAATTTAAATTACTTTAAAAATAAAAATGATATGAAAAGAAAGGTTGGAACATATAACAAAAGTCACACATTAGTGTTTCAGGCTATTTCTCATTGATATATTAGAGATAAAGAGATATGTTACTTATTTTTCGTTAGATACATGTTAACATGTTTCTGGGTTTATTGAATGATGACTAATTTCATATGAAGGATTGGAGATTTCATAAGAAGGATTCAGGAGACTGAAGTGCTGTAATTCTGATTATAACTGAACTAGAAGGCTAACATTGATACAAGGATGTGGTCTAACCTGAGAAACCTCTTCATAATTTGGTTAAGTTGAGAGCAGCATATGCCAACACTTCTTGTTGTTCCAAAGCCAACAAGAAGAAACCAAGACCATTTTATAACTTCATATTGTTCACACC
Organism: Ondatra zibethicus; assembly: GCA_004026605.1. Lineage (NCBI taxonomy): Eukaryota > Metazoa > Chordata > Mammalia > Rodentia > Cricetidae > Ondatra > Ondatra zibethicus. The sequence goes on from PVIU01016773.1 coordinate 34,541, forward strand.
TCGAGACAGGAAGAGGCGAGAATGGTGTTTCTAAATTATAAATTCAAAATTGTGACTATAAGGTAAAGAACAGAAATATCTTTAGAAAATGTACCTGCATTAAATTTCCATTTTTGCTGCAACAGATTACCTCAAATTTAATAAAACTAATGTTTCCTCAAACTTTCATAGGTTAGAAATCTTATTCAGGTCTCAGTAGTATAAAATCGAGTGTCATCTGGCACCAATACTTTTTGGATCCTCCAGAGAAGAATTCAGTTCCATACATTTCCTGACTTCAGAAGTGGCTGAAGGTCACATCTATCACTCTGAGACTCACATCTCCTCCTCCAAGTCTTCTCTTCTGCTCCCCTCTTCCATTTTTAAGGACTTGGAGGTTATATTGAGTGAAGGACAATAATTTTGGAAAATATCCCTGTTTTAAGGTTCTTTGAAAAATAACCTTAATTTTTTGTCATGTAATGTCATACATATATGAGATGCAGAAATTTGAACTATTTTCTTTTTAGGAGCTATTATTCTTTCTATTGCTTAACAATTTATACATAGGCTAAATACAAAACATTTGCAATGCACTATATGTAAAATTTTAGAAAACATTTAATTGAATTAATGAACAAAATGTATATATTCTTTTATTAGAAACAAGAAATCTCATTTATTGTATTCCTTTATATGCATGGTATAAAAATTATCGCATAGAAGACATTGACACTATATCAAAAATGTATAAAATCATAGCCTGTTTGTAACTGCCAACCATTTATGTTTTGCTATGTCTATCACTTGATTCAAATTGAATTCATCAATTAACTGGTGTGGTGGTTTAAATGAGAAAAATGCAACCCAGAGACTCAAGTATTAGAACAGTTGTTCCATATTTGGTGTCACTATTTGCAGAGGGTGTGGCATCTTTAGGAGATGCTGCCCTACTGGAGGATGTAAGTCAGTCAGGATAGGTTTTGAGAAACCATAGCTTCCCCCATATCCAGTTTCCTCCTCAGCCTACGATGGGAGAACATGTGCTCAGCCATTTCCTCTCTTTGGCTACCTATGCTATTCCTTCTTCACTACTATGAACTTCTCTCTGCTCCACAGTTCTGGAGAGCAGAGTCCTGTGGCATGTTTCCAACATTTCTATGTAAATGTAGGCAGCTCTCTGTTTTACCACCTCACTGGAGATCCTCATTTCTTAGAACATCCACGGATTGGTTTTTGACGAAACTGGACAATGCTTGGCTCAAAATAAATAAAGCCATACCTTTAAAAAAAAAGTCCTAGGGACAGAGTATTTTCCCTAACAAGCCAGTGACATGTGTTAGTTATATTAAGTATTCTTTTCTTCTTCTGTCTCTTTGAACTCAGGGCACAGTTGTTATCTCTGGCATTTTACTCTAAACTTCCCTTGATCAACTTTGCCTTGGATTCCATCCTGCCTTTTGCAGCTCTGAATTATCTTGATGCTTATTGCTCCGACTTTGGCATCCTCCCTTGCTTATTATTCAAGCTAGGTTATATCTCCTTTCCTTTTCCATGAGGGATGGGAGGGTTTAAGAGTATTTGGAGTTCAGCTGCTTCATAAATCACACAGCTTTTCAGCATATTGGATATTTTTATGAATAATTGCGGATCAAAGGGGAGAAGGACATTTGTATGACTTATGGAGCTTATGGGTGTCTCTGTTGTCAGTGGTTGTGCTGTGTGGAGGGAGAGTCTGCTCTTGTTTACCTGCCAGACTTTAACAAAAGATGTCTGTCGTTCCCATCCAGACGAAAGAACATCAAGACCATGAATACGTGCAGATTCGGAGTTATCTAAGCCAAGGCATTCTCTTTTCCCTGCCAAGCTTAGGAGACCTGAGGGTGTCTACTATGCCAAACATGTGGGGCATGTAAACATCTTCCCGCTCCCCTCTTCTACCTGCTGCCATCTGTCCTCTGCCTGAACTTTACACCAGTTTGTGCAGGAGTGTTTCTCTGCCAGCTCCAGTTACACTCTTTGGCATTGCAGGGTCAGTTCAGACACCCAGAACAGATATGTCTGTACACAGTTCAGGTGCTTTTTCTGGAATCCAAATGGAGGTTAGTTTAGAAGGGACTGACTTTCTAATCCTCACCCTGCCACAAAGATGAGGGCCTTCTGAGAGTCTTTTGCAGAACCTGGTTCCTTTTCTGAAACAGAGATTTTAAGTTTTTAGGGTGGTGGTGAAAAGTAAGTTAGGAAAATCTTGTAACATCCTTGGAGAAGCTCCCAGGTGTCCCTCTTCTCATCTTAGTGTAGTCAGGACCTGTTGATCTTTTATCCACACAGCACTGATGGGAGGATCACTCACAGAAGGACTTCTTCCTGACCTCCCCTCTCTGTGAGGTCTTCTCCTTCTGTGAGGCCTTATCCCTCTGTGGGGGCTTCTCTTCCCCCTCTGTGAGGTCTTCTCCCTCTGTGAGGCCTTCTCCCTCTATGAGGGCTTCTTCCTCTGTGAGGCCTTCTCCCTCTGTGAGGCCTTCTCCCTCTGTGAGGACTTCTCCCTCTGTGAGGGCTTCTCCCTCTGTGAGGGCTTCTCCCTCTGTGAGGTCTTCTCCCTCTGTGAGGTCTTCTCCCTCTGTGAGGTCCTACATTTTGCTCCATGGTCCGATTATGTCTTTTCAGTACTACACATCTGACTTGTTTGGAGTCCGCTGGGGAAATTTCATGCCTAGATTTTTCCTCCCAGTTTCTCTCTCTCAGCCTGGAAGTCCCGTCTATTCTATCTGGCCTAGATATAGGCCATTTGCTCTTTATTAAACCAATCAGAAGGTTCCTTTGGAAGAGACATATCTTTACAGTGCAAATAAATCTTCTACAACACCCGCTAAGATACTGCTAAGATATATCTAACATAGAAGAAATTCAGACATGGTTTTCCAAAGTATAGGGGAGCATTCACATCTATAAATAAAGAACAACATCATTTTCCTCTGACAATAAAGGAGGATCGGGTAAAAACAAGGATTTGTATATTCCATGTGGCAAACTCCCCGACCAGCGAGGAAGAACAACCACACTCAGGATTCTTCTCGTATCACGCTTTTATTGGAGAGCCTCTCGGTTGAAGGGATTGCGGGAGTGAGGGGAATGCGGGAAGCGAGGAGAGTGTGGGAAGCGAGGGGAATAAGCTCCGAATGGAGGCTGCTTATATAGGGAAATGTGACACGATTCACACCTCAATTGGCTGCAGATATGCCTGCTGGCACCAGGGTCCTCAGGATTGGTTAGGGACTCCAAGGTTAAAGCGCATTCGGGAAGCGCCTGGACACTCAGTCCTGAAGCATTGCCAAATATGGAATTGTTTACCTCTAAACTGCGAGGGTGAAATCACCATCTTGTAATGGTGTTTGCCTGCAGCTCCCTGCAATTCCAGAAAACATTCAAACCAAGTGGGCCGTCAATTACTCATCTGACAACTTCTGCACATCGTAAGACATATTTTGCATGTCTTACAGCTGTCAGAACCACATCCCTGTATATTAAAAGCATATTAAAATCAGTTTAATGAATGTTTCTATATTTCCCATAGTGACTTCTTAAATGGTGAGCATTAAGAAATAACAGCAAGTTGGAAAAGGGAGTTGATGGCTGATTTTACAGCTCTGTTGAGCAATGCTTCTGAGATCCTGCAAGGTATGGCCACCGGGGATCCATGCAGAAAGTGTTTGTAGGAGTTAGGATCTGACACCTAGGTATGGGGAGGGTCTGAGATCATCCACAGATGACATAAGAAATATTTAAGTTAAGAGGGAAGTTGAGTATACCTCTCCTACAGGGCTAGTTTGCTTCTTTTAGCCATCAATATGTATGATTTTTTTCAACTAAACACTTTGTATTCATGTTTTCCTTTCAAGACTGACACTTCCACCTGAGTTTCTGATAGAATACTTCTAATTTAATAATATATTTTATATTCTTATATAATGATGGTGCAATTTTCCAAAATAATTTTGAGTTTGTTATTATTTCTGTTTTGCAGATGGGACCATTGTGGCTTGACTGGGTAACTATTGTACCAGTATGCCTATAGATGAGATACATGAAGCTATGTTTCAAAACTACATTTTTCTGGTCAAAATTTTGCTCTTTAAATTGCTTGAAGGTTGTCAAGTGAACTGACAGAATTCAAGAGTTATTAATAATTTTATATTTTTTTATCTCCTGGGTATAAACTTTAATCTGGGTTCTTTCAATTTCAGAGAAATAGTTAATAGCAGACTCAAATTGATTCCAGAATTGTTTGACCTATCACATTGCTAAGAAAGACAGAGAGGAAATCGAGGGTTGCAAACTGCATGTGAGGGGAAATTTTCCCACATGAGGACACCAAGTGCTAAGTGACCAGAACCATGAAGTGACATATGTGTTCAGAGGCACGGTAAAATCTCATATTTCCCACCCTTCCTGTTACACTGAGCTGCCCAGCTGTTTTAAACCAAGACACTGATAAACAGTCAAGGCAGCCTTCGCCTCCCATATATTCTATGCACTTGATTTCCTGTCTTTCTTAGCAACAGCTTCAATAGTAGGAAACTTTGAAGCCAGTTTGAGTTTGCTATTAATTATTTCTCTGAATTTGTAAGTACACGAAGGTGAGAGTGCAGATCTAAGAGATAAAAAGATTATTTTTATTGTTTCCTAAATCATAAATACTCTCCTTTAATTATCTGCACTTAAAAGGGTAATTGGACTAGGAAGAGAAATAGGAAACCTGAGGTCCAAGAACGCCTATGTGCTAAAGATATCAGAGCACATTCTGACGTACACAGCACATTTCTAAGGAGGCCCAGTATTTTGCAGCTGGGAGTGGGAGGGCAAAAGGTGAATTGTATTTTTTAAGCCTGTCACTTTGAAAACTCCCTGCTTCCAAACTCAATGCATCTCCAGGATTGTCACAGCAGCAGTTCAGCGGGAGAAGCAAAGGCATCTTTGGAAGTAACTACACGTAGCACTCCTTAATCTCTCCCCAGGCCTGTGAGAATGTGTTTATCGGGCAGCTTTTTCCAAGTACTCTGCTCTTTGGTGGATGGATTTGTCAATCTGGAGACTGTAGCGTCATAATAGACAAGCTTTGGGGATAAGGCAATTCTTTTTAAATAGATCTGAATGGATAAGCATTAAGTGACTTCCCTGCACATAAGTTCAAATCCTCATGGAATATATTCAGGTTCCACCCTGACCCTATTCTTTGAACACTTGAGCCCTTTCACATGGGCTATTATGGTGCAGTTTTATGGTAGGTTAAGTGATGCTACCATGTGAATTGAAGTTATTCTTCAAATGACCATTGCAGCATTTTTACATAGTTCTGAATAGTCTGTGCATGAATGGCATCTCTATTTTCCAACAATCTTTGAAATAACACCCATAATATAGCCAGAAAAGCCTGTGTGACTAACCTGCAATCCAGGTACAATTGTGTTTCCACTGCCTCTGTTAGGCTTCCAGTAAATGTTATAACTTCAGAGATGCAAAGCTAATCTCAAAGTCATTCACTTTGTAAGGAGGAAAATTTCAGGTGAAAGAGGAGGCAGAGGTGCTTTTTTATGTTGATAAAGGATAAAAGTAAAAAAGAAACACAAACAGCTGGGGTTTGTGGGCACCGATTCACTTAAGAATATAAAGATGAGAATGTAATAGGAGCTTATGCTGGTCTAGCAAAATGACTAGAGCAGCCTTCTCTCATATCAGTGAGTTCACTAGCCCTGGGAAGCTAGCTGGGCTTATCTTCTTAGCCACTGCGGAGCTACCACCCTTCAGCAGAAAAACATAGCAAATGGAGACCATTATAGAGAACACAATACAGATATCAACAGATCGTGGGGAGTGCACAGTCCCAATTGGTAAGGTTCACATTACAGGCCATGTATCACGGCCTATTGAGCATGGCGGGAAAAGGGATGAAAGATTATGAGAGCAAAAATTCCAGAAAGTCTGTTGTGAAGCCATCTCTCCTAAAAATGGCTGAAAGAACATGATTAGAGCAATGGTAATACATATGGACACATTTGACAGAAGAAAATGTCACAGTGTCTCAAAAACAGAGGACTACAGGCAAGTACTGACTTCTAGGAGAAGGAGAAATTAGCTTTTCCCAGAGATGAACCAATTATTGGCTCTCCATTGCAAAGTGGTGAGCCCTGAAACCATAAATTGACAAACAACAACAACAAAAGAGATTCAGCAGGTTATATTTACACAGTTATGCATACACACATAGACCAAACCCCACATAAGGCTGGGTGGTGGCAGCACATGTCTTTAATTCCAACACTCAGGAGGCAGAAGCCAGTGGATCTCTGTGAGTTTGAGGCCAGCCTGGTCTACCACAGTTAGTTCCAGGATAGGCTCCAAAGCTACATGGATAAAACCTGTTTCGGACCCCCCACCAAAAAAAACCCACATAAGGTGTGTGTGTGTGTGTGTGTGTGTGTGTGTGTATGTGTGTGTGTGCGTGTGTAGCAATAACAACAAAGGGATAAAAAGGAAAAAAGGCTATCAACTTGAAAATGAGGGAAATGAAAGGATGGGTTGAAGGGACAGGACACAGAAATAACTGGAGAAAGGAAAGGGAGGATAGAAGATGATATAATTTTATTTCATTTAAAAATTTTACAATTTAAAAAATGTATAAAAATGAGGAAATAATACTACCACGAGTTAAGAATTTTTGTGGGTACAGAGATATTTCTTGTTCCAATATTTGCTAAGATGTTATTATCTTTTAAACAACACATAGAGAAACAGAGATTCTTCTAATACAGATAGATTATCTCAATATTTAACAACATCACCAACATCTCTGCATTTATTTTTTTCTATCCCTGTAAGTCACTTCAGGAATGTTGCTACTGCTTTAGGTTTTATGCCTTTTCTCAAAAAGTGCCTAGGCTAACAAGAGCAGTCTTTCTTTTTATATCTCTTTTTAAGCATAAACAAACTCTTCATGGGAATCCCCATTCTTTCTCTTGGTTATTTGCTTTTTGACAGACAGCAGAAAGAACCTCTGCCAGAATAGGAAAATGGGGCAGAAATGGGTGTTTTGAAGACCCATTCTGCAACTGCCTTTCTCTGCCCTAGAAGCTATTGAGGCTATGGAGATCTGTATTTGTTTGTTTGATTAGGTGGATTGGGTGGATTTTATAGTTTATTTGTTCATATTTTTGTTTTTATTCTGTAAATCTTTAATAAAACTGTTGGGTTTATTGGCACAGGGCTGTAAAATAAGCATCTGTCTTAGATTCTTCATGAACTAGCCACACTTAATCACAATTGACTTTCAGTGTTCTGATTTCTGAAAATATTAACAGAAGACATTAATAACCAATGATTATTCAACTATTCAAGTTATATATATTTAGTAGCAAGTGACTTAGACTCAGTAAAACTGAATCAAGACTGAGTGAATAATGGACACATGATGCATCCTGGAGTAAATAGAAACTTTGTGTTTATTTGTGTGTTTATTTGTAGTGTTAAATATCAAGTCTAGAGCCTCACCCATGATAAGAAAGCCCTTGAATATGAATTACATTTATTGCCCCCATTAGGAGGTCTTGACTAATAAAGCTTGACATGTACAATAGTATCTTAACAGAAGACCAAGGCATTTGGTTCTCTTCTAATATGCTGACTCTTTCATGGCATGCAATTATGGTTCTCTAATACTATATTTTTTAATTAAAATTAGATAATTAGGGTAACCTATATCTTGCTAGAGTGGAATTTAGAAGATTTATTTATCTACTTTTATTGTATGTGCATGAGTACTTTGTTTATATGTATGTCTGTGTACCTTGTGCATGCCTGGCTTATTTGAGAAGAAGTGGAGTTTGGATTCACTGGAAGTGAAATTACAGATTGTTATGGTCCATTATGTGGATTCTGAGAATAAACCTGGATTCTCTGCATGTAATTAAAGTGTTCTTAACCTTGATTCTTCCACCCTTCAAACACCATTTTTCTTAGGCATGCATATTCATTAATGACATTAAAAATGGTTATACGTATTTATAATGTTAAAGAAGAATCTCTTTTAATTGCTAACTATTTCAGTTGTATTGTTGAAATGATGAATTAAATAAGTATAGAACTTTATAGTATACATTCCAGGCTGAAATATTTTTATGAGCTCTGTGATATCATGAAATGTACAGGATTTTCTTCTTCTTGTCTGTTCATAACATCAACATGAATTAGGTACAAGTAAACATCATTGCTTATTATACTTCCTGGAAGATCTGTCAGACTCATCTATATCTGGATCAGTAATGGATTAAAAAGATTGAAGCAATAGTTAACTCATATTGTATAAATAAAAATAATGGATATTACAAGATAATTGGGAGGAATGATCCAGAAAGTTTGAAATACATTAATTTTATTTTCTTTTTGAAGTTTCTAAGTTCTTTTCTTGTTCATTGCCAAATTTTATAATGTTTGACTTCACTCCAATAAGGATATTCATTTACATATCAGTCTCGATAAAGATATGCTTTCAATATAAATCCATTTTAAGAGTGTGAAATAAGTAATGGGAAGGTCAGGATGAATTTGTTATCAATGAAATCGGTAACACCCAAGGGTGTGCATCTATATCTAAAACATTTCTATGGCCTGAAGTTCGCACAGCACATGAAATTCCTATCATCTTTCTGAACAGAAACAGACTCTGATTTGTTTCTCAGAGCCATAACATTAAGACTGATGTTAGCTAAAACTGGTGTTAAGATAAGTTTAGCATTCAAGAGTAAGATAACATTTCTGCTCTCAACAGTCTTTCAAGTTGGGCCAAGGGATGAATTATAGAAGAATGAAAACATGATCGTACATCAAAGCTGTCTATAAAGGAGATACATCAGTGAGGTACACAAAACAAATACTAAGGTTCAAGTAGAACTTTCTCCTGTTCTTGGAAATACTCAAAAAGACAGACGACTTAAGTTTTTCTTTCTATAACCCCATAAAACATTACAATATGATATTTTTTTCTAAGAGACATGGGGTTAAATAAAATTTATTAATATAAGAAAGAAAGAATAGTAGAAGCTGCTGTATTTTCTCCATCCATTTACCGTTAGTTACTCTTGTATCTATGATATCCATGTTCATCTGTTTTTCTTTTTTTTCCACATTTAATTTTTTATTATTGCATTATAAATAGTACCATTCAAAATTTCCACCTCCTCCGCTCCTCCCATTTCCCTCCCGCTTCCCCCCTCCCCCTCCCCTTTTCCCCTCCAGTCCTAAGAGAGGGCAGGTTACCCTGCCCTGTGGGAAGCCCAAGGCCCTCTTGCCTCCATCCAGGCCTAGGAAGGTGTGAATCCAAACTGACT
>PVIU01016774.1:0-43919 GCA_004026605.1 Ondatra zibethicus
TTTGGGTCTAAGGATATGATGCTTTGAAACAGAGGTTCTTCTTTTGTTTTCACAGAGGATGAGATCCTGTTGATTCCTTCTAGACCAATACAGTATGATAGGCCATGCCCTCCTGAAAAGTCACTGTGAACACCTTCAGAAAATTACTTCACTCAACTGCCGACTGAGATGAACCTGGCACACAGGATACACCATGAAAGACCTGGTTAATAGCACCCCCATACAGCAGAAAGAAGTATGGAGAGAAAAAACTACACCCATATTCCCAAATATTGTTTATAAATGTTCTTTTACATTTAAAGAGGGATATGATATAGATATGAATAATTTACATTGGTATAAATTTTGCATTATTGATATAAATTTAAGGTCAATTTTGTTATATATATGTATTTCTGATCTTGATTAAGGTATTGTGATTGTGTAGTTCATTTAAAAATGTATAATTAAGAAATATAGGTTAATAGATAGTCCTCTATAATAGTCAAGTTTGTAGTCATGTTAGTTAGATTTTCTAGATATATAGAGATATATTTCAGTTAAATAGGCTTTCTTCATATCTTTCAAAGACTACAGAGTATTGCATTTAATGTTTTAATAACTTAGGGCTTTTCGTGACAATGAGACATGTCTTGCTCCTGGCAGCACCAATCTACTTCAAAAGGAAGATGGGCATCAGAGGCTCCTTATGGAGTTGGTTAGCCATTTGGGCAAGAAACTGCTCTTGCCTGGACTGTTGCATAAACTGGACACAAAGAACCTGCAGAGAGAGGACTGCTGAACTTGCCTAAAGGTGAGATGATCCTTCGGGGTTCCTGATTCATGAAAGAGTTTGTGAGACATTCTGCAGGATACAGAAGAAAGTGAATGAACTGTCTTTGAAACTTCCTGCTTTATGAAAAAGTCTGCTGGATACTATGGACCTGTAGGCTGAAGATGGATGCCCCAACAGTACAAAATAACTTTGGGTGACTGTCCAAGAAGCGAGATGTCTCTGTCATTTCTAGAGTTTTGGAAGTTGCTTACTTCTCATTTACTTAGGTAATATTATATCTTTCTGGAGTCTTTGATGGAGTTGAAGAATGGATAGTTATAATTATAGTTTTCCTTAGTTATGATAAAAGATAAGATATATCTAAATATGGTAACTGTAGTTCTTGCTGGATAACTGTTTTGTTATATGTAATTTTATTATGTTAAAGTAAAAGCCTTTCTTTTTTGTTTAAACAGAAAAGGGGAAATGGTGTAGGAGGTCCTTCTGTATTTATGTTGCTTCATTAGTTGAATAAAGAAACTGCCTTGGCCTTTTGATAGGGCAGAACTTATATTGTTGGGGAAAAGAGAACTGAATTCTGGGAGAAAGAAGCAGGCAGAGAGAGCCACCATGGAGTCGCCAGAGTCAGACATGCTGAATCTTTCCCAACAAGCCATGACCTCGTGATAAACACAGATTAATAGAAATGGATTAGATCAACATGTGAGAGTTGGCCAAGAAGAGGCTAGATAAAATGGGCCAGACAGTAATTTCATTAATACAATTTCTGTGTGGTTATTTCTGGGGTTAAGCTAGCTGGGCGGCGGGACACAGTCTGCTTGCCTCTTACAACAGTCCCCACCCTAGATGAAGAGCTACAATTAACAATGGCTGAGAGAGGAATAATTAGACTTCCCCAGGGATGAGCCTCCTTATTGAGTATCCAATACCAGGTAGTCAATATATATATATATGGGAGGGAGAGGCAGACATGGGAGGAAAGGAATAAAAATTATATAACTATATTTCAACTAATATTTAAAAATGTAGATCTGGGTGGTAGTGGCGCACACCTTTAATCCCAGTACTTGAGAGGCAGAGGCAGGCAGATCTCTGTGAGTTTGAGGCCAACCTGGTCTACAGAGATAGTTTCGGGACCCCCAGAGTTACAGGTCTTGGGAAAAAAATAAAACTTAATTTTAAAATAAAAATAAAACAAAATAAATTTAACAAGAGGAATAGATGAACAAAGGAGAGGTAAAAAGAAATCTGTCATGTCCAAACCAATAATCAGCAAATCCATGATAAAGGGGGATGGGTAGAAAAAAGAACAAACAATAACAAAGCCACACAGAAAACAACCAATAAAAATTGTAGGAATCAGTAAATCTCTCTGAATAAAAACTTTAAATGAAAGTGACCTCAACTCACCTGCAAAGAGACACAGACTAGCCAACTATGGGACTTCCTCAGCTCTAAAGAAAAATAAAATTATAAAAACTACAAGAAAATACGTACACTTGGGAAAGTTATACTGAGCAAGCTCACCCAGACCCAGAAAGACAAACACCACGTTTTCTCTCATGTGTGGATGCTAGCTTCCAATTTTTAGATGTGTGTGTCTAACTTGGAATACCTGTTGAAGCCAGCAAACTAGAAAGGGGCCATTCGCCATGAGGAAGCCATTAGCTATCAAATAACAAGACAAAATTATGTCATTTCCAGGAAAATGGCTAGAATTTATTATGGAAACTATCACAAAAGGCAAATAAACCAGATTCAGAAAGACAACAGATTACATATGTAAAATCTATAGCAATTCCAGGAGCCAATACTATAGAAATTAACATAAAAAGATTTTACAGAGATAAAGAACTCTGTGGTTATCAACAGAAGGAGTTCCATGAACAGATATGAGAATTAGGAATTTCATACACCTCACAAGTATGTGAGACATGCACATGTGTGCGCATGTGGAGCCATATGATAATTTCAAGCACCACTCTTAGAAATGCGGTCCCCTCCTTTAGGGACAGGGTCTCTCGCTGGCCTGGAGCTCACCAGGTAGGCTGTACGAGGCAGCCAGGGAGTTCAGGGATCTTCCTGTCCTCACCTTCCTCCCACAGTACTCAGTCATTCTATGTGAGATCTGGAAATTTGATAAAGTTGGATCCTCATGCTTACAAAGTAAGGCCAGCATGTGAGCCATCCCTCCACCTTCGACAACCGTGAGCCTTTCTTCATGGCTTATTTCTGCTTCATTTGAAGAGGTTGTCATAAGTTTATCTCATTTTTATAAAAACAATAGAAAGAATTTCTGAAAGTCATGTCAAAATATTAAGCAAGTCATTTCTGGTGGTGAAAATACTGATGCTTGGGGGAAATTTTTTGTTTCTTATGATTTCTGATAATACAAGCTTCCAAAATATGTAAGAATTATAATTGTTTTAAAAATGAAAATAAAATCTTCGGTTTTCAGTTTGGCAGAGGGAAGTCAATAAGCTTTAATCATCAAGTAGAACAGAAAAGGGAGAAGAGAGGGGAGAATAAACATGTAAAGCTAACATAAATAAACCAAAGTAAGCAGAAAATCTTATGATGATATTCGAAGTAAATACGAACTGATTTAAGTTACAAAGCAGAAGATAGAGTCCAACAGATTGGATTTGTCTGAGTCTAATGATTTGTTGCTCGGTACAAGACACACATGGTAATCTAAACATCCTGGAGGCTGACGAGGGACCTGGGAGTGATAGTGCCTGCACAACATAGCAGCCCAGATAGCAGGAGCATGGAAGCAGAAGAAGACAGCAATTCCAGGAGCAGATTCTATCGAACTTAGTGCAGAAAGCATTTACAGAGATAAAAGACTCTGTGATTATAAACAGAAGAGACTCCGAGAGTAGATACGAGAGCTGGGAATTTATGCACCTCATTGCAACTGAGCTCAAAAATAAATGAAGCAAAACTGACAGAATTCCAAGAAGAAATTGATAAATTTATGATCAGCGTGGGAAAGTCTAACCCATTCTTTCTGAAATTGTTACTGCAGAAAAAAAATTACTTATGAGAGAGAAATCTGTACAACCCAGTAGCAAACTGGATCTAGCAGATATGTAGAGAATTGCACCGTGGGCAATGAGAGATATGTATTCTTTCCATCAAAATAAAGAAGACTTACAAACAAATAGCTTTGTAGGCAGATATGACAGAAGCCCAACAAGTTCCAACCCTCCTGGCCTCCAGGTAGCAAGCATTTGCAGGCCCCAATGCAGTTAAACCAGAAATGGGCAAACTAGGACATTATAATGCTTTTAAATTAAATAATCATATTAAAACACAAAGAGAGTTGAAGACGTAACTCGGTGGTAGAGCTCACCCAGCATATCCACAATAAACAAATGAATAGATAAATAAAACGAAAGCATTAATGACAGAAAGGTTAATAGTCGGGACAAAAGGTGTGATTAGTTGTAGAATACAGTGAATATAGTTCCCAATACATTTATTAGCATAAAACAACAGAAGAAATCCTTGGGCAGTAGAGGCAGAAGGATCAGAACTTCAAGACCATCTACAGAGTGAGTTCAAGGTCAGCCTGGACTACACAAGACCCTGTCTGAAATACATTTGTACAATAGAAGCCATGAACATGAACAGTTACACTACTACTCAAGAAAGCTAAACTCCAAAGTCTCAAAGGAAGAAATGCTGTCAGGAAGGATTATAATATAAGTGTTTTATCAGGAGGGAGTGAGAGCAGAAATATTGTCTGGAAGGAGCTGGGATATTGGGTTCTCACTAGCCTGTTACTGACTCCCTGGTGCATGAAGAGTGTCAAGTCCAGATGCACCTAGCTCTAACCCAGCAGTAGCTCCATGGCCCACATCTCTAAAGATTTCACATGCAAATCTTGAAGTACAAGCTGGGAGATGTGTGCTGATGGCACAGACAGAATTCAAGGTCTTCCTGAATGGCCACCTGAGATGGTCAATCTTGATGTCCAGCTTAATTGGATTGAGAGGCAGCAAGATTGATGAAGTTCCAATCCTCCTGCCTCTCTCTCCCAAATGCTGGGATTCTTCTATTTTTATGTTAATGAATTCATCAAGAACTCAATTCAAGAGAGACTTGAATCATGGGCACTCTTTCCTAACGAATGGGATGATCCATTGATGGATTCAAAATTGAAGTCTCCTAGGAGGTGACTGAACTATAAAAGATGAGGCCTGATTGATGGCATGTCTTCTGGGGCTCCCCTTTGTTCCCTATCTGCCATGGTTGCCAAGGCTTCTGTCCATCCTGTCCTTCCAAACATGATGAACAGAAACCTTAGCAACAACCAACTCAAACAAATGTCCACTTCTTTTAACTTGTTTGTGGGGTATTTTGCTTCTGCTACACAAAAATCTAACACAAGCATCAGCAGTGCTTACTGAAGCATTTTGCACAGAAGGAAAGCAAATACCACTATCAAGAGAAATATTTAATGCATTGAAGAGTCACTTTGTTTCAAAAGAATGGCCAACAGAAGAATTATGTAACAACTGTGCCAGTTTTCTGTTGACAAACATAATGATCAAAAATATCTTAGAAAAAGATGGGCTTTATTTCAGCTTACATTTTCAGGTCATGGTCTATCGTTGAGGAAGTCCAGGGCAGGAGCTGAATCAGAAACCATAAAAGGTCTCTGCTTACTAGTTTGTTCACTGGCTCATGCTCAGTTATGTTTCTTACATAGTTCAGATCCACCTGGTGCTACCCACAGTGGACCAGGCCCTCCTAAGTCAATTACCAATCAAGAAAATGCCCCCACAGACTTAGAGACAGGCTAATCTTATGGGGGCAATTCTTCAACTGAAATTCTTTCTTCCCAGGTGACTCTAGGTTGTATCAAGTTGAAGAAAACAAAACAAAAAAAAAAAACAAAAAACAAAAAAACAAAAACAGGATGACAGTCATTTGGAAAGGCAGTATCTGGGCGATTAAGACTAACTAAGACCAAAACTGTTTTCCCAAATGATTACAACTAAAAACATATGGACAGACTATAAAAAGCAATGACCTAAAAGTAAGTAACAACTCCAGAGATACTTCTCAGAAAAGACTCTATAACCTAGTGTCACAGACCTTTAGTCCTTGCCTTCATTTACTTAGAAAATGAAGGCAAAGGGGTCATCAGTTAAAACCTTCCTGGACAGAAAGTGGAGTGAGGACTGAATCCATGGTGGCAGTTCTTCATGGCCCAAGACCTTTTTCTACCTCTTGTATGTATGTATGCATGTTTGTGCATGTCCATGCTTATGCATGTGTGTGTGAGTGTGTAAACAAAAAACATATAATCTACAATAGGAAAGGCAAACTGGACATTAAAATCAAAAACATACAGCAGGTAAGGATGGACACACGCTGTTTTGGGGGTCACCGGAAGGCTTCAGCTGGCCCACAGGCAGATGACTGAAGTAAAAGGGGAAAAGAGAGGGAGAGGAGAGGTGGAATGACATAAAAAGATAGGTTCCTGGTAAGAGTATGGGTTAGGGCTTTATTTTACCTGTATTGTTTACTTTTGACTTACTTTATAGCAAAAAATAATTTAAAGAAAGAGTGGGTGAGAGAAGGAATGAAGGAGGGAGGTATAGTCCAAATAGAAGTTCTCTGAGTCTACAACATCTGTCTCAGGGGGACATTGTAGAGGGTTTTATTCTTTTATTTACTTTTTTCACATATTTTCTAAATTATTTCTGGTAAACATGTATGACATTTATAAGCTGAACAAAAGCAGTAAATACTTATTTTTAAAGCCCCTTGCTAAGCAGCTGTGATTTAGAAGCCTGGACTGTGGAAAACACACTGATATTTAGACACCCTGGCTGGCTGGGAGTGAGCACTGCATCCAAGGCAGGTTTCTGGGGATGCTGATAAGGGAGGGAGAGGATTTTAATTTCGCTGTCAGTGCCACCACCCCAGGCATCAGAGGTGAAGACTACAGGTTCAGTTCCTCTGCTACCTCCCTGAGGACAGAGCTGCAGCCACAGATAAAGGCCAACAGTGTTTTTACTAAGTTCCCACCCCACCCCATGCCCACGAAGATGAAGGTATCCCTTGAGGTGCCCAAGATAAGGGCAGAGTCCAACTGAGGAATAAGAAAGCATGGGGACATGGGATGGGAGAGGAGCCACCCCAACCCTGGCACATGTTGGCTGAGAATCAGGAACTTCAACACAACTGACAAGGTCAGAGTCACTGTGGAGATGACCGGTGGACACTGCTCCATTTTCTGAGGGAGATCTCAAATGGTGCCCTTTCAATATCTCCTAATCAGAACTCCTCTCATGACCGACCCTGAACAATGCACTCCCCAAGCCAACTCATAGGTGTATTTACAAAAGGAAGCATTAAAGTAAGAAAACAGATGAACTAGCTTGCATTTTTAGAACCTTGAATGTGGTTGGAAATTACAACCTTGGAGCCACATGACTCCAAAAGTCAAAAAATTGCTGTGTTGACACTATTCCTAGAGAGATATGAACAAATGTCTATCAATCACTTCAGATTGGGGATCCAGAAGAAACCAAAGCACAGATAGCACCAAACTCCAACTCAGTGAGCCAATGAGTTTTATTGGGGTTACGTACAGGAGCAGAAAATATTCCCATGTATCACCAAAAGCCCATGCTACCATGGGTGACAGCTCACAAAAGCTAGAAACCTGGATCACACTGCACAGCCTACAAAACTCACCAGTAAGGAACTGGGAGTGTGACTCAGTGGTAGAGCACTTGCCTAGAATCCACCAGTAAGGGATGAGAATGAAAACTCCAGAAAAGAATCTATGCTTGTCAAATGGATGGAACTAGAAAAAAAATCCTGAGTGAGGCAACCCAGACACAGAAAGACAAACACGGTATGTACTCACTCATAAGTGGATATTAGACATAAAGGAAAAGATAACCAGCCTACAGTATACAACCCCAGAGAATACAAAAAAACAAAGAGAACCATGCCCCAGGGAAGGAGCAATAGACAATATCTCCTTAGAAAATTGGCAGCATCAGGGGAAGGGGGCTGGAAGGGGAGTAGAAAGGGAGAAGGGGAGCAGGGAGAGAAACATGAAGGATTGGGAAGGTCGAGTTGGTAAAGGACACAGAGGGGGAGCAAGCAAAAAGATACCTTGAAAGATAGAACCATTGTGGGGTGAGTGAGAAACTAGGTACTAGGGAAACTCCCAGGAAACCACAAGGATGACCCCAGGAAAGAATCTAAGCAATAGTGGAGAGGGTATCTAAACTGCCCTTCCCCTCTAATCAGATTGGTGACTACCATAATTGTCATCATAAAACCTTCAACCAGTAGCTTGCTGCGGGAGCTCCTTCTGCTCCTTCAGCCAATAGCCTTCAAGATACCAGCCCACTGGGGCATGATCTCTTTCATTTTAAAAAGTGGCGGCAGCCCTCTGCTCACTCTCTTGCTTCCAGCTCCCGTTCAGACTGCTAGACTCTCTGTCTCCTGTTTGCAACGAGAGGACTGTGGTTTGGGACATTGATCTGTAAGATTTTATCCCTCCAATAAATAACACCTTTTAATAATAATTTCCAAACTGGTGTGGGATTGTTTTGTGGCATTATCTGGCGCCTCAACGTTTGGTTTTAGAGCCAACCCCCACTCACCATCTCCTGCCTAGGCTGCCTGCCGGGAGCTTGGTGGCTTGGCACAAGACCTCCTCCAGCCACAGCCTGTGCATGGAGTCAGCAGTTAAAAACTCCATGCCTCCCGGGATCCACACTGCCCGCCTGGTTTGCTGAGCGATTTTTAAATTCCCCTTACAGCCTAGGGCTTAGGCAGCATGAGACAGGTTGCCAAACACTGGAAATTCCCTGGGGCAAAAACTCCTTGGGATGTTCAGGCAGCTCAAATAGAATCGCTGTTTGAAATCTCAGCAGCGGTTTTTGCAGCTCGACCCTTTATCCCAGCGAAAGCAGCATAGGAAAGGTTGACCAGAAGCACCAGAACCTCTGCATCAGCTGTGTCACGACCCCTCCATTGGGTGGGAGCCGTGATCCCCAGCAGAGCGGCAGGCAGATGCTCGGGGCTAGCCACACTGTTTCCTAGCTGCTGGAAGCTTCTGGGTTTCTGTTCCCTGTACCCAGACTTTGAATTTCTTGCTCTGTGTATGGAATTGATTTCTCTACATTTAACTTCTTGAGAATCATTTTTTCTCCCAGTTTCTTAACAAGTATTAGGGTGGATGGATTTTACCACAGGATCTAATCTGACACCTTTCCATTGATTCCAGTCGCAACTTGGAAACAGCGCCATCTGCTGGTTAGCAGGTAAAATGGCAGGTTTCATTTTTAATGGGATTCTAGCTGCAGTATTTGCTGAAATCACACGAGGCCTCTATGACCTTGGAGGTACTTCAATTTACTGGTTATTAGGCCTCAGTTTTCTTCTCCATATTATGTCATTATGGAAGTATATGACATTAATTGATAGGATTAATACCATGATAGGCAAAATTGACTCCATATCTAAGGGTACTAAGAACTTACCTGAGAGGGTCCAGGCTGTTGAATTTGACTTTCAGAAGTTATCACAGAGTTTTGATAAGGTAACAGACAGAATATACCTCCAGGATGGCAACTTACATGATATCCGGGGGCAGTTCAAGGAGGAGATGTTATCTTTGAAAGGAAACATTAAGACCTTGGAATCACAGGTGCAGAATGGGAACCAGAAAATTGATGCCATAGGGAAATCACTAGAAACCTTTGCAGGTGAGGAGATTCAGGCCTTATGTGAGACACTGATTAAGAGATTTGAAATGATTGAGGAAATTATCAGAGCTGATGAACTGGGTGAGAAAATACAAGGGCAGGATACAATGCCACCACCAGCTGTCAGAACTGGTTTACCTAGGGTTTTAGTGACATACCCTGTAATTTATCCTGACAAAGTGTCAACATCTAAAGGCTCAAAGGGAGCCAAAGAAGGTAGATGGACGCTGATAGGACTGAATGATCTGAAGGAAATTAAGCAAGCCGTCATTACTTATGGCTTGTACTCTACATTTGTTAAGGAAATGATAAGGACTTGGGCTTCTAATGTCAGGGCTATACACTATGATTTCTCCCAGTTAGCATTAGTAGTATTACAAAATGGACCTTCCTTGATGTTTGGAGTTTATTTCAGAGAAGAATCCAAACATATGGAACAGCAAGGAAGAGGAAAAGGTGTGGAGGTTTTGCAGGATCAAATTCTTGGCATAGGAGTGTACCAAAGGCGTAGAGCTGATCCAAAGGTCCAAGCTCTTTATGATGAAGAAGTATTGTCCCTATGCCACAAAGCATCCTTGAATGCCTGGGATAGGATACCAGAATCAGGGAAAAAGTAGAGTCATATACCAGGGTTAGGCAGGGACAGGGAGAACCTTATACTGACTTTTTGCAAAGATTAATTAAGGCTCTGAACATAGGAGTAACAGACCCGGAAGCTGGACGACTAATTCTTGAATCGCTGGCTTTTGAAAATGCAAACTTAGACTGCAAAAAGATAATTGGGCCTTTAAGGTCTAGATCAGCACCTATGGATAAATGGATCCAGCATACCATGAATTCTCAGAACTTTAATTACAATGACGAATCTTGGGTAGGGGAAGCAATTTCCAAAGCGATGAGGGGACATCAACCTGCCAAATGTTTTAATTGTGGTAAATTAGAACACCTAAAAAGGGGTTGCATGCAAGGAATTTCTAGGAATAACACTTCATCTGGGAATGGCAGGAATAGGAAACCTCAGCCTTCAGGTATATGTAGGAGGTGTGGTAAAGGACGACATTGGACCAATGAATGCAGATCAACAACAGACAAGGCAACCTGATACCATTGGAAAACTCCCTGAGGGGCCTCTCGCAGGCCCCGAAGCCAAAAGTGGCCCAGTTATTCCCAGTAACCGTGGAGGACATGTCATACCAGGAAAATTAAAAACTCTAGAAGCTTCTGTGCAAGACCATAAGGTTCTAAATGATGACTCAAATTTGGAGGATAAGTCAGAAATTCCACTAAGAAATAAGAAGTGTATATTTTGGCAAACTTCTATAAATGATTAGAGACCAAAGCTGAGAGTGTGTATAAATGGCATTGTGATTGTTGGCTTGATAGACACAGGAGCAGATGTGAGTATCATCACTCCAGAATCTTGGCATCCAAATTGGCCTCTTCAAGAGGCAGATGTTCAATTACTAGGAATTGGAACCATATCTCGAGTTAAACAAAGCACAAGATGGGTTAACTATATTGGGCCAGACGGTCAAAGAGGAAAGCTAAATAAATTTATGGGGCCATGATGTGCTACAGATGTACCCAGATTAACATTCCTGCAGTCCCAGGAACTCATAATTCTGGGAAGGATGTAATAAGGTACTATGCATGAAGGTCACCAGCCATTCAGGCTGTACAAGAACATAAAGCAACTAACAACCCTTTAGAGGTACCAACAGCCCTACCTTTAAAATGGCTAACTGAGAAGCCAATATGGGTTAAGCAATGGCCTCTAGTTGAAGATAAATTGCAGGCTTTAGAACAATTGGTACAGTAGCAATTAGATGCTCGATATATTGAGGAGTCAACTAGTCCTTGGAATTCTCCTGTGTTTGTTGTCAAAAAGAAATCTGGCAAATGGAGAATGGTGAAAGATCTAAGGTCTATCAACAAGGTAATTCAACCTATGGGCCCTCTACAGTCTGGAATTCCTCTGCCTTCTCTGTTACCCAAAGGATGGCCTCTTATAGTGATTGATTTGAAGAATTGCTTTTTCACTATACCTTTACAAGAAAAGGATAGAGAAAAATTTGCCTTCACAGTGCCTACTTATAATAATTCTCAGCCTACTAGGAGATGCCAGTGGACTGTCCTCCTACAGGGAATGCTCAATAGCCTCAGCGTGTGTCAATACTTTATAAGTCAGCCATTAGAAATAATACGTAAGCAATTCCCTAAGTCTATAATTTACCATTACATGGATGACATTTTGCTATCTGATTCAAACATTGATACTTTAGAAAGAATGTTTGAGGAAGTAAAGATAATTTTGCCTAAATGGAGATTACAAATTGCTTCTGAAAAGATTCAAAGAGGAGATTCTGTTAATTACCTAGGTTAACAGAATAGGTTTACAGAAAATTAGAACACAAAAGGCACAAATTAGGAGAGACTGGTTACGGACTCTTAATGACTCTCAAAGATTGTTAGGAGACATTTCCAGTCTATGACCAGCTGTTGGGATAACACCTGATCTAATAATTCATTTAAACAAAACCTTAGATGGTAATAAAGATTTGAATATTCCCAGAGAATTAACAGCTGAAGCAGAAAAGGAACTGACAATGGTTGAAGAAAAATTACAGGAGGCACATGTGGATAGGGTAAATCAAAATCTTAGTTGTATCCTAGTCATATGGCCTTCTAGAATTTCTCCTACGGGAATTTTAATGCAGAGGGAAGATATTATTTTAGAATGGATCTATTTACCACACAAACCAAGTAAAACATTAAAAACTTATGTGGAAAAGGTCTCTGAATTAATTATAAAAAGTAAACAGACTTCGTCAGCTAGCAGGTATAGATCCAGCAGAAATTATAGTGCCTTTCACTACTGATGAAATAAAAAGGTTATGGGAAGACAATGAACCATGGCAAAGGGCTTGTGCTAATTTTCTGGGAGAAATTAATAGCAACTATCCCAAAAGCGGTAGACTTAACCTTATAAAGAGAACTTCTTGGATTCTTCCTCGAATTGTATGTGATGCTTCAATAACTGGAGCCCATACATTTTATACTGATTTTCTAATAAATCAGGAAAAGCAGGTTACAAAGCAGAAAAATTGAGTAAGGTGGAACAAAGCCCTTAAACTTCTGTCCAGAAGGCAGAATTATATGCCATTCTTATAGTACTAAGGGATTTTAAAGAACCTCTTAATATAGTTACGGATTCACAATATGCAAAAAGAGTTATCTTGGATATTGAAACTGCTGAATTTATACCAGATGATACAGAATTGACTTCATTGTTTATACAGGTACAAGACATAATCAGGAATAGGCTTTGTCTGATGTACATAACACACATGTGATCCAATACGGGTCTGCCAGGTCCTCTAGCACAAGGTAATGCGGAAATTGATCAATTATTGATTGGAAGCAAGTTGCAGGACTCAGAATTTCATTAAAAAAATCACGTCACAAGCAAAGGTTTAAAGAAAGAGTTTTCTATTACATGGCAACAAGCTAAGGAGATTATTAAGAGATGCCCTACTTGCTCTTTATATAACCAAACACCGCTACCTGCAGGGACCAACCCAAAGGGTACTCAAAGGAATGAAATCTGGCAGATGGATGTGTTCCACTTTGCAGAATTTGGAAAATTAAAATATGTACATCACACCATTGACACTTATTCAGGCTTTCAGTGGGCAACTGCTTTAAGCTCAGAAAAAGCTGATTCAGTAATTGCACATTTATTAGGAGTTAATGGCCATCATGGGTATACTTGCACAAATAAAGTATATTTGTACAAATAAAGCACAGATAACAGTCCAGCTTATGTCTCTAGGAAAATAAAATGTTTTTTTGCTTATTATAATATTAAGCATGTTACAGGTATACCTCACAATCCTACAGGTCAAGCAGTAATAGGAAGATCAAATTGAACTATAAAGGATGTGTTAAACAAACAAAAAGGGGTGGCAATGCCTCCAGAAATAGATTATATAATGCCTTATTAACCTTGAATTTTTTAATGCCAATGAGAAAGGGACAACAGCAGCAGAAAGACACTGGATAATGGAAAAATCTCCTAAGCTAAATCAACCAGTTTATTTCAAGGATGTGCTGAACTCTCAATGGAAGCCAGGAGATGTGCTACACTGGGGAAGGGGTTTTGCTCTTGTTTCCACAGGAGAAGAAAAATTAATAAAGGTTCAATTTGAAGAGGAGAAACCTCTTGGAAAGGAGAAATGACAGCTTATCCACAATAATGGTAATCAGACAGGTGGTAAGAAAAACATAGAATGGGGGCAGGGTTCTGTTTTTATCCCTGCAGGACAACACTCATCTTCAAAAAAAAATTCAAGGGACCCTGGATATTTGAATACTGACAGATGGAAAATATTACTATCCAATAAGGATCAGCAAGAAAATTGAATAGGTTCCATAAGTAATAATGTTTACACATATTTTTGTTTATTTATATTCATAAGTATATAGAGCTGGTTTTGGAGTTGGACTCTGGCTCAGTCCCTCTCTAATTCAAAGCCTGTTGTTAAGAGAGAAACTCAGAGTTTCTGGAGTTTCCATCTCATGTCAAGAGCCATGATATGGGACAGAAAGAAAAAAGAATTTAGAAAACATCTTTGCTTTTCTTCAAATCTATCATACTTTTCATTGAATATATATATATGTGTGTGTGTGTGTGTGTGTGTGTATTTATATAATTAATGTTTCAGTTTTCCAAAATGAACAATGAATTTTCCTGCAGTAATCCTTGAAGTTTCCAGGAAGAAGATGGGGCTCTATAATAACAACTCCACCTGGTTGATATGATGTCATGATACTGATACTACAAGAGCTGTTTCAAGTACCAGCTGCACAAGATGGTTCCAACCTGGTTAGCTGAAATGGTACACATCTTTTACAACATTCTGGCCAGACCTCCACAAAATACTCAGAGACTATTTGCAACTTTACCAGACATTGATCTTGAAGTTTAACCATCATTTTACTTTCACAGGATCCCCTAGAAAGAATGTCACCCCTATGACAGCTGGAAGTAATTCTAGAGGACAATGTCCCCTCTCCCAGCACAGTTTGTCATTGGGTTTAGGAACATCATTTAGGGGTTGAGTATAGTTGGTATATGGTTGAGGTTTGGGGGAGGAATTTTATAGGCTCAGGGATCTTTTTGGGGAAAAAAAGGGAATGATGGGATAATAGATTGGTATTTGTGAGTTACTGTTTATAGATAATTACATTGGCATAGATTCTTGTATATGGATACAAAGTTAAATTATATTGAATACTGTATGCATGCATGCTTCTATCTCTGTTTAAAACATTTTTTATGCATTGATATATATTGTATTGATATATATATTTACCATACTGCAGTGTACATTTCTACCTCTGATTAAGATACTTATATATTGTTTATGTATTGATATATATTTTTTTACCATATTGCAATGTATACTTGTACATTGTTTATATTTGGAGGTCATTGTCCTCAGTTATTGCACAGTTGTTTATTCTCTTAGTCTTTAAGTTAGAGAGGTATTAAGAATTGTAGATCAATAGTCACCTATGTTTGTCATATTTATAGTTAGACTAATCAGGTTCTTTAGATACACAGAGATTATATTCTGTATTGCTGCAGGAGCTCCTTCCACTCCTTCAGCCAATAGCCTTTAAGATACCAGCCCACTGGGGCATGGTCTCTTTAGATACACAGAGATTTTATTCTGTATAAATAATCTTTGATCTCTTCAAAGAGCTGTAGAAAATGGCATTTAATCTAACTTAGAGTTCTGTGGTAGTGAGACACAATCACTCCTGGCAACACCGATCTATTCCTGAAAGATTGTTAAGCACCAAAGACACTCCATTTGGAGCTTGTCTTCTTCTTGGCAAAACCGGCCTCTGGGCAAGGAACTGCCCATACCTCAACTACTGACAAAATACATGGTATCCAGAAATGGATAAGCAGAACTGTCAAATCCTGCCAAGACAGGGCAAGATGGTTTTGAAAAATTTCTTGCCTTTAAAAATAATCTGTCAGTTATTCTAGGCCTTAGCCAAAGTTGGTTGCTTCAATGTTGCAAATGTGACTTTGGGTGATTGCCCAGGTAGCCAGTTGTCTCTGTGATTTGTTACATGTTTTGGAAGTTGTTTGATTGCACTTCCTAATTACTCAGGTAACATTATTTCCCTTCTCAGATCTTCGATGGGGTTGAAGACTAGATAAATGTATTTACTTACTTTTTTTCTCATGACTTGGCCAACTTATTTATTACACAAGACTTAAACTGATTAGAATAGGATATTTGTTTTTATTGTATATAATTTTGTAGTATGTTTAGAACTCTCTTACTTAAACAAAAGGGGGAGGTGCCCCAGGAGCTCCTTCTGTTCCTTCAGCCAATAGCCTTTAAGATGCCAGTCCACTGGGGTGTGGTCTCTTTCATTTTAAAAAGCGGCAGCAGCCCTCTGCTCGCTCTCTTGCTTCCAGCTCCCGTTCAGACTGCTAGACTCTCTGTTTTCTGTTTGCAACAAGAGGACTGTGGTTTGGGACATTGAACTGTATTTTTCTCCTCCAATATTTTAATATTGATTTCCAAACTGGTGTGGGATTGTTTTGTGGCATAGTAGCTGATAGAAACAGATGCAGAGATCCACAGCTAAGCACCAGGCTGAACTCCTGGAGTCCAGCATAGAAAGGGAGGAGTGATATTATAAGCAAAGGGGCCAAGACCATGATGAGGAAACCCACAGAAACAGCTGACTCAAGCTAGTGGGAGCTCACTGACCCTGAACGGACAGCTGGGGAACTTGCATAAGACTGAACTAGGCCCTCTGAATATGGGTGACAGTTGTGCAGCATGGGCAGTTTGTGGGGCCACTAGCAGTGGAAACAGTATTTATCCCTGGCTTTTTGGAACCCATTCCCTTTGGAGGGATACCTTGCTCAGCCTAGATACAGTGGGGAGGACCTTGGTCCTTCCTCAAGTGATGTGACAGATTTTGTGGACTCCCCATGGGAAGCCTCACCCTCTCTGAGGAATGGATTGGTGGGAGGAGGAGGTGGGGGGAATGGGAAGATGGGAGAGAGAGGGAACTGGAATTGGTATGTAAAATACTTTTTGTTTGTTTGTTTAAAAGAATTTGTGCCTGCAAAGTCTAATTGACTTCTTAGAAACTCAGTACTGTGGGGAGACTGGAATGGTGCAGATCCAAAGGCAAGTTACCTTATCTAGGGCTAGCTCTAGCCTCCCCAGAATAGCCATTCCTTGCTCCTCTCTGTCTCAACTAGCATCCTATGAGGAACAGATAAGACGTTGTGGTGAAGAGCCCAGAATATAAAATTGTAAACTCACACATATTTGGGGAAAAATAAAGCCGACAGCCACTGTTAACCTTTAACAACCACTTTCTGCCTTAAGAGCAGACATCCTGGCAGACACTGTGTACAGAGGTAAACTTTAACAACTGTCTCCTGTCTCCCAGCTAGACAATTTCCAGTTAGGCAGATTATGGTGGATAAAGGTCAGTTTCCAACTATTGCTTCTATGGGATTCCCTGTGTTGTATTTCTTTAATTTTTCACTGTCCCCCTACAGGACGCTACTCTCTGCCTTGCATTCTTTCAGGAACAGCAAAAAGTAGTGTGTCAGTCACAGGTTTTTCCCAAACATCCTAAGTTAGCATCATATAATCAAAAGTTGTAAAACTTAAAATGTAACATGACATTAAGCCTGACCTCAAGATTGTAAAAGCTCTTTGACCCACCTCTGGTGCTTGATTTTACTATAAGGAGAGACTCAAACCTGCCTCCATTGTCACAGTATCAAAAACCCCAACTCTGACCTGTGGCCCCAGCGCACTGGAAGTTTTTGTACCCCATGGTGATTGGAATAAAGTTTGCTTCTGGTTTCTAGACTTTGGTGGCTTACTCCCTTATTATTTTGCATGCCCCTGGTACCCAACATTAGAATCTACTAACTTAGCAGAACATTAGCGTACACCAATCCCAAATCTCAGACAGCATCTTGGGGCTATAGAAGAGCTTCCCCATCTCACCGCACCTGCCTCTCTGACATAGCCACCAACGTGTTTTATACTTGACTTGCCTTCATTTAAGACTTCCTTTGTTCTGTAAAACTATAAAACTTCATGAGATTGCCTCCACATTTGAACATGGAATTAAGGGTGACCTAAATCTATGTTCCTGGGCCACGGTCACTCAAAAAGGCTATAGATTAAACTCTCTTCTTTGCTTTAAAATGAGAGTTGTGATTTTCGCCTCATCGCCAGGGGTTGAGGACATGGCTCAGCTTCAGGGCATTTGTCTAGGCTCTTCCAGTGCCAGGCTGCAGTGCAATGCAGAGTGCATGTCTGTAATTCACCAGTGAGGAGCTAGGGCTCCGGCTCAGTGCAGAATGCTTAGAAATACAGGGTTCCAGTTCCATTCCCCCCACAGCCAAAGAAAGGAAAATTTAATGCTGACAACTGATGTTCTAGAAGCCCTGGAACTCTTAACATCTTGTGTCTTCACAGCTGGAGAGTCTGGGGCCTCAGAGGGTTTGATTAGCTTGGAACCAGATGCCCAGCTCCTCAAGAGGAAGAGTCACCACACTGAGAGACCACCTTAGGCAGCCTTATCTGAAATTGCAAACCTACAGAGAAAAGAAAGCAGCCCCAAAAGTTGAGGCCTGGCAGGGCCTCTTAGAGACAAGATGCTCAGCACACTGTCTTTTGAAAGGGTCCTCCAGTCCCACTCAATCAGATGAGGGTTGTGTAGGAAAAGCCGCAGGTTTCCTTATGCAGCCCCATCCTCCCACCTCCCACTTCTGGGCTGTAATTATGGGTACTTAAGGTTGCACACAAGTTGAAGGACCTTTGAAAGACCAAAATGAACCAACAGCGAAAGGCCCTCCTTTCTTCTGCTAGCCCTCCTGATTGCTCTTATCTCTGTTTCCAGGATAGGATGTGTAGGAGCCAGCTCTGCACTAGTCATATTTTATACCATCAGGGAAAACACACAGTTCTCTGAGCAGCAGGGCCCCTCTTGAGATCTAGGCAGGAGGCAGCCCCAGGGCAGTTATTCCAGCAAGTGAGAAAAGGCTCCAAGAAACCCTGTGAATCTCTGAACATAAACAAAACTGAGGTGCTCCCAAAAGGAAAGTGGGAAGCTTCTGGCCAGCATTCCAAGCACCCCTAGACTGGCCAATCCTAAACCCTTAGCCCAGCCCCATACAGACCGATTTCATCTTCAATTCCATTGGACAGTTTTAAAAAGCTAGAATTCCTTGTTATTATTATTATTATTCACAACACACAGACACACATACATACACACTTAAATCCTTTCATTGTTGCAACTATTTACAGTTTAAGCACTCCCTGGATAAGAGTAAACATGTTTGCAGGTGCTGCTAGGCCCCAGGGATGCCATTTGGTCCCTGAGCTGCCTGGATGTCTGAGTGCTGAAATCAAGCAATCACAGCTATAACATCAACACAGGATGACTCGTTTGTCATATCCTTTCTGCAAGGCAGACACTTGCGATAAAGCCAAAATCATTCAGGGACCTTTTTGAAAAAAAAAAAAAGAGGGAAACTTGGATGATGGGATAATAGATTGGTATTTGTGAGTTATTGTTTACAGACAATTACATTGGTATAGATTCTTGTATATTGATACAAAGTTAAATTATATTGAATATTGTATGCATGCATGCTTCTACCTCTGTTTAAAACATTTTTTATGTATTGATACACATATATATGTTTACCATATTGCAGTGTACATTTCTACCCCTGATCAAGATACTTGTACATTGTTTACATTTGGAGGTCATTGTCCTCATTTATTGCACAGTTGTTTATTGTCTTAGTCTTTAAGTTAGATAGGTATTAAGAATTATAGATCAATAGTAATCTATGTTTGTCATACTTATAGTTAGGCTAATCAGGTTCTTTAGATACATAGAGATTATATTCTGTATAGATAGATAATCTTCAACTACTTCAAGGATCTGTGGAACATGGCATTTAAACAACTTAGGGTTTTGTTGACATGAGACATAATTGCTCCTGGCAGCACCGATCTATTTCCGAGAGAGTGTTGAGCGTCAAAGACACTCCAGTTGGAGCCTGTTTTCTTCTTGGCAAAAACTGGCCTTTGGGCAAAGAAATGCCCATGCCTCAACCACTGACAAGATATAGTATCCAGAAATGGATAAACAGGACTGTCAAATCTTGCCAAGACGGGGTAAGACGGTTTTGAAAAATTTCTTGCTTTGAAAATGGTCTGTCAGTTATTCTAGGCCATAGCCAAAGTTGGTTGCTTCATTGTTGCAAAATGAGACTTTGGGTGATTGCTCAGGTAGCTAATTGTCTCTGTCATATATTGCTCGCTTTGGAAGCTACTTGATTGTACTTCCTGCCTGCTCAAGTAATATTATTTCCCCTCTCAGGCCTTCAATAAGGTTGAAGAGTCAATAATCATAGTTACCATCCTTTTATGATCTAACTAACTAGAAATGGGTTGATTTAATATGTTAGAGTTAGTTAATAAGAGCCTAAGCTATTGGCCAAGCAGTGTTTTAATTAATATAGTTTCTGTGTAATTGTTTCGGTCAAGGCAGCCGGGAATGAATGAGCAGTCTATACCTATACAGGGGTCTCAGTGATTAAGAGCCCTTACTGCTTTTGCAGAGGACCCAGGGTCAATTCCCATCACTCACATGGGAACTCATGGATGTCTTCAGGTCCAGGGAATCTGATGCCCTCTTCTGGCCTCTGGGAGCACTGCACATATGCGATACTCATGCATATACGCAGTTGAAGCATTAATACACATAAAATAAAAATAAATCTTTTTAAAATGAAAATGTCATAATGGAACCCATTATTTTGTACAATGAGTACAAATTGTACAATGCTAATTTAAAACAGATTTTAAGGATGGAGAAATGGCTCAAAGATTAAGACCTGGGTTTTATTCTTAGCACCCATTTAATTGTTCAAAACATCTATAATTCTAATACCCTTTTCTGTCCTCACCCAGCACATACAGGGATACACATAGCTCACAGACATGACATGTATGTAAGCAATATATTTCTATACATATATATATATACACACATATATATATTAAAGAATTTTAAAAGGTTTTTTTAAATGCTCATAGGGAAATCAGAGTTTGCAACCTGGGACTTCTCCAGGTAAGGGCTGAAAGGGTGTGCTGAAGTCACTCTGGCCTTCACTGCAGGGTTCAGCTCCCAGCTGGTCTAGCCCTGCTGTTCTCTACCCCATTTTACAAGAGACAACCCCAAGGAAAATAACAGTTGCCTCCATATGAGTGGGAGATAGACTGATTTATTTCCAGGGTTAGGGAAGGTCTCGGAGGCAAAGTAAAGACTTCCCAGAGGAGAGCAGGGGAAACGATTAACCATCAGGGTGTTCCACAGGCTGAGCTCCTGCAGCGAATTTACTGCTCTTGGAAGGACCTGAACAAGGGCTGTGATAAACCAAGGGCTGCAGGTGACTGTGAAAAACAGTGAAGAGGCTGGCATCAAATATCTCAAAATAGAAAAAGTAGTTAAAATACAGTAACATCATTCCCTGTAGCCATTGCTTCCCCACAGCACTCCTGGGAAGAAGGCTCACTGGGCATCCCAAACTCAGGGAATAGTCTTGGGCCTCATAGCCCCTCGAGGGCTACCCACTGACAAAAATGGTCACCAGACATCACAACATAGTCCTGTATACATCTGCAACCATACCTAGCACTACCCTGCTATTCACCACTCATAGCCCACATCTCCCCTCCAAAGGATGACCTAGTTCCCATGTGAAGAACTTGAGGTTGGCAGAGGTAAAGGAACTCTCTGGAGGTCATTGGTCCAGGTCTATCTGACACTACACAGATCCTATGAAATGCTGTCTGGTTGCTCTCAGCAGAGGTGGCCTTGGATGGGGCCCTGCTGGGCTAACTGGAGTCTCCACAGGTCATGAAGAATGCACAGGTGATGCACAATACATCCAGTCAGGCCCATGAAGTCCTAAGGTGCTTTCTCTGCCATTGCTCCATCCTTGATGTCGCCACAACTCTTTCCAATATCCATTTTCAGCAACCATCACACTTGATCCCGAGGAAGAAGAGAAGATTTGCTCAGGCCCATTACACATGGTGAAGCTGAGGTGAGAGGAGATCACTTGGCCAAAGTCTCACATTAGAACTGACACACGCTAGGGCCCCCAAGTCTCTACACAGAAAGCTCAGCAGAGAGACGTGGGCAAGACTCAGATCAGATCTGAAATGGGAGTGCCCAGTTCCCACTCTGACAGCTCTTGGCAAAGGAGACAAGAAGAGACCAGCTGATATGAGGTAGTTCTGGGGCCAGTGGGAGCAGGCAGGAGCTAACAGATCTCTTCTAGGCCTTTACCTGCTAAGCACCCATCTGTCCCCTCCCTGGGGTCTGGGAGCTCAGAACAGTGAGGTCTGGAAGGGCTAGCCTGAAACCATGGGCACCAGAGATTTAATCCCCTCTCTCCCCAGGGTCAGTATCTGTCTCTGTCCCCTTCCCACACCCATCTACTGTCTGGTGGTATAGCTGATATCCTCCAGGGACCCCTGCTTGGCTCGACTTTCAGTAGGTTTTCTTGAACAGCCTAGAACCATCAGACTAGATATTGAGTAGAATGGCCCCCAGGGTCAAGATCATTTGCTAGGAGAGACAAGGTGGTGCCCATCTTTAATCCTAGCATTGGTAAGGCAGAATCAGGCAGATCATTGTGAATTCAAGCACAGCTTAGTCTACACAGTACATTCAGGACCAGTCAGATATGTCTCAAAAGATTGAAAAGAAAAAGAAATACCAGATTCTAGAAGCCTGCCTGGCTAGATTGAAAATGGTAGAAAGATCCTGAGCCCTTCTACAACCTGCCTCCTGACCAAGACATATCTGACAGTGCATACAGAATGTTATGGAGGTGCCCTGCATTGCCATGTTTCACCTTCAGCATCCCCAGAGAGGCAGGGTAGGGTAAAGGAGAGACCATTCAGACTGGAGAGAGGTGGGGGTCTTCCTCTCCTCATTTGTCCTACTTAAGTCCCTCTGAACCCCTGGCCAGTCCACATCCCCATGCCCTAGTCACAGATGACTCACCCTGGGGAGGCCCAGACTCCCTTCCATAGAATCTGACTTCTCCATCTCCCTGACACAGAGCTCCAAGGGAGAAAGGCCAACAAGTCATGCTCTAGTCTCCCAAATACCATGGAGTACAGGAACATAGCTTCCTACCACCCCTACCCCTCCCACCCATCTACACTGGGAAAGAACAACTTAGCCAAGATAAATGTAAACATAGAAAATGAACTTCAGGTTGGCTGACTGATTTCCTGCAGGAAATGCATATAGTGCATGAGCTCCTGTGATATGGTTGTAAAATCTATTTCTAATCATACAACCCCAAACTTCTAATGTTATGTAAAAATGCACAGGATGTATCCTTTTATCACAAGAAAAATAGAAGTGAGTAATTAATGCTCAATTTTTTAAAAACCCAGTCATTTGGGGTTTTTTAGTGCTATTATTTTTTTTATTCTTTAAAACGTATTTATTTGATTTTCTTTGTGTGACTGTTTTGACTGCAGATACACACCTTATGTGTGCCTGGTACCTGTGGAGCTCAAAAGAGGGCATCCGATGACCTGGAATTGGAGTCATGGACAATTGTGAGGCACCATGTGAGTGCTGAGAATTGACCCCGGTAGGCATAATTAAGGAGGTCCACAAGAGCCCAGAATAAAAAATAATAAGTATTTATTTACTTGGGGAAAAAAAACTCACAATAAGGGTAAACAGCCATGGTCCTCTGTGTGCACTGGAGGCTGCGAACCAAAGTCTGACCACCAACCAAAAGAAGGGGTGAGCAGACTTTTCATCTGTGCTTATAGTACCTCAGACCACAAACTAATGGGTTGATACCCAAAAGGCTACTGACTGAATGAATTCCCATAACATTCCCCCCTTTTATCTAAATAAGAGGGTTCTAAA
This sequence comes from Ondatra zibethicus, assembly GCA_004026605.1. Taxonomy (NCBI): domain Eukaryota; kingdom Metazoa; phylum Chordata; class Mammalia; order Rodentia; family Cricetidae; genus Ondatra; species Ondatra zibethicus. The sequence goes on from PVIU01016774.1 coordinate 23,587, forward strand.
CCTAATACAAAACTATATACAAAAAGAACAAATATCAAGTATTATCTAGGAAAAAGAAAAGGCAAAAACATACACAAAAATAGAACTACAGTTAATATGAACAACATCAAGCAAGAAACATACTAAATGTCTAGTCTATAGGTAACAGGCAAATAAAAGAGATTATTCCAATAGCTGCCCTATTCTGAGGAGTCTAAATCTTATATTAAAATGTCTTAGCTAAGTTATGCAAAAAAAGTAGCTATGGATATCTAGTCTTCAACCTCATCAAAGACCTGAGAAGGAAAATAATATTACCTGAGTAAGCAGGAAGCACAAGCAAGGAACTTCTAAAAAGTGCAAGAAATGACAGAGACAGCTGGCTACTTGGGCAACCACACAAAGTCTCATCAGCAACATTCGGGCAACCAACTTTGACTAAACCCTAAAGTATCTGACAAACAATTTTTAGAGTCAATAAAATTTAAAAGACTGTCCTACCCTGTCTTGGCAAGGCTTGGCAGTCATTTTTGCTTGTATCCTGCTTGTCCAGTTTGGATAGTATGCATATTGTCAGTAGTCAAGGCATGTGCAGTGTTTTTGTCCAAAGGCCAGCTTTGCCAAGAAGAAAACAAGCTCCAAGTCGAGTGTCTTCAGTGCCCAACATTCTCTCAGGAATAGATTGGTGCTGCTGGGAGCAATTGTGTCTCATGTCAACAGACTCCTGAGTTATTTAAATGTCATATTCTACAGTTCTTTAAAGTGTTTGAAGATTACCTATCTATGTGTAGTACAATCTCTGTGCCTCTAGAGAACTTGACTAGCCTAACTATAAGTATGATAAACATGGGTGACTACTGACTTATAATTCTTAATACCCATATAGCTTAAAGATTAAGGCTGCACATTACAAAATTAAACAATCTTTAAAAGGTGTGCAGCAAATGAGGACAATGACCTCAAACTGTAAACAATATATGTAAGTATCTTGATCAGAAGTAGAATGTATAGTGCAATATGATAAATATATCCTAAAATTGTATCAATATACAAAATACCTTAAGCAGTGGTAAAAACATGCATGTATACAATATAACAAAATAACTTTGCATATGTGCACAAATATTGTAAAGAGGAATAAAGTTTATTAAATATAAAGAATATAATTTGAATTTGTATCAATATTCAAATTATCTTAGACAGGAATACAAAGATAAATGTATCAATCTGCAAGAGCTTATATTAATGTAAGATGTCTATAACTAATAGTTCACAAGTAGATACACTAACCTATCTATTATCCCTTCCCATCCATTCCCTTTTTTTGTCAAAAGAGATCCCTGAGCCTATTTCATTTCCACCCCAACCCTATATAACTAATTTATAACCAACCCTTAACAGCTGACAAGTGTTCCTAACCCTGAGTACAAATTCTGTTGGAAGAGGGGACATTGTTTTTTAGAATTTCAGATGTCATGGAGGCAATGTTATTTTTATGGGATCCTGTAAAAACTGAAGATGAGATTTACCTCTTGTGGTTTTGGGGAAGCTCATAAACACTCAGTGTTTAGTGCCAGGAAGTGATGCTCATAGAAGCCTGATGTTATGTAAGACCTCTAACGCTGCCTCAGAATGAGAGTTACACTCCCAGCTTCCCTGGTTGTGAGGCCTTGACCTCAGACTGGACCATGTGACCTATACCCCAGGGTGTCAAACATTCAGTCTGCTTAGCATCCACGATTACATCAGCCAATTCCTCTTTCATATGACCACATAATTATTTTATTGGATCTGCCTTTCTGGGAGGCCTAATACATAATTAATAATTTATTATTATTACATATATATAATATGTATATACTAATTTTATTTTATAAAAACACCAATAGGTAGAAGATGGTGACTAAGACAGAATAATGTGGAGGAAGCTCAGAACAGGAACTTTGGAGACAAAGTGCAGTGAGACTTCAGCTGGTAAAGGGCTCAGCAGTTCCTGGGCTTCACAGCTAAGAGCAGACCTGAAAGTTAGTGGTCTTGTCCTTGGGAACTCAGGACAAGCTACTCTCTCACACCTGTGAACATGCATCACTGCATCCCTGAAGATGGTTTTGGGGGAGCTCATAACTCTCAATGTTCAGTGCCAGAAGATGTTCACAAAAGCCCAATGTTATGTCAGGCCTATAATGCTGCCCACCAAATAATGATCTGTAGGAACTGTAGCTTGGAAAAGACTAGAAAGTTTCCACACACATCAAGAAGTAAGTCCAAAATAATAACTGATGCTGAGGAAGTAGGAAAGGAGGAAAAGGAAGGAGGATTGTAAATGGAGTTTCTGTCCTGCCCAGTCCCACAGCCATTCAGTCCCAAAGAAACACACAGAGGCTTATTATAACGGTTATAAACTTTTTGACCTATTAGCTCAGGATTATTATTAATTAGCTCGTACAACTTAAATTAACCCATAACTCTTGTCTATGTTTAGTCACACGGCTTGGTACCTTTTATCAGTGAGGAATTCTCATCTTGCTTCCTCTGCCTCTGGCTGGTGACTGACTCCACTTTTCTTCTTCCCAGTCTGGCTGCCCCACCTATACTTCCTGCCTGCCTACTGGCCAATCAGTGTTTTATTAAATCAATATGAGTGACAAATCTTTACAGTGTACAAAAGCATTTCCCACAGCAAAGGATGAAAGGTGGAGGGAGGGAAGGAGGGAGGAAATATATGGAGAAAACAAAAGAAACAGCTTAATTCATCATATGAAATCCCACCATCTTTTAAATTTGACATACTTCTAATTAAGTCTAATTAATCTTCCTGAAGACCATCATCTTCAGATCCCTCTGGGTCACTGTTATTTCATGTGCCCTCCTTTGGCCCACAATAATAGCCACCTACCTGTAAGACACCTCCATTTCTGTCATTGATTATAATTAACTCAGTAACTATTCTGTTTTTAAATAGGTTTACTGAGGTGTAATTTACATTCCACAAAATCCACTCAAAATTCCTGTTACTAGGTATATAAAAATGAGCAATTTATTTCTAAACAAAAGTTTTGGGAGCAAAGGATTCTGTGATGTTTGGGGACTGTCCCTGAGGAGTGGCTCTGGGGACTTGATTCTTGGATCTTTTCCTAAGAAACAACGAAGGCCTCTGATTCCAGGAGGCAGGGCTGACTGTGTGCCCAGGTTCTAGACAGTGCAGCAGCTGGAGGAGTCCCATTTCATTTCACAAATAATTTTTCTGAGTGTAGCTGAAAGGGATTGTGGGCTATAATTAGAATAATGCCCTGCAGGATTACATTCACAAATGTAATTACATGATCATTTAGAACTAGATGGCACTCTGAAAGCCAGTTTCCTGAGGAGTGGGTGAAGGGGGTACCAGGCCCTCTGGTGAAGCCAACCATGTGGAGACCTCTTTCTGATGCCAGATTAGCCCAAAAATGGTTAAAGACAAAGGTGAAGATCCTTAATTCATGAGAGGGCTTACCCCAGGTATCAAAAGACCACATATTTGACAGATAATGTAGACGCTGAGAGACAACATACACCGGAATGTCAACCAGTGTTCATAAACCCTCCAGAAGGGAGAAATCGGTCAGCTACTCATGTTTGCTGCATGGCAGTCTTGCTGGTGGCACCAACATGGTGGCTAGCTCTGCGAGTCAGACACATCAGAAACACACAGACAGCATGCTGTCTTACTCTTTCAAAGCCCCAGGGACAATCAGTACTTGGGGGGATTTCCAAGTACCATCTACTGAAGGCACTTAAATGCTTGAGTTTTGCTCAAGTGTGATATTTTACACCCAAAATCAGGGGTGGCAACAATCACGCTAGCCTGGAGCTATCACTCTGACAGAGCTGTTCTGTGTGCTTTCCAAACTCTGTAAAGTGCTCCGTATGTTTACAGGCACAATTGGGGAGGCATATTTTCCTACTCCATGTGTCCTAAATTTGGACCCTGAAAACAAAATAAAATAACAGTCGCTGAATAAGTGGAGCACAGCTTGTGAAAGCCATGACGATAAATCACATTAATTTGGACCCCAGTAATCTGAATCCTGCACTAATCCCATAGGCCTGGAGAAAGCTTAACTTTGAAGAAAGAGTTTGCTTCCTAAGCAAAGGAGGGTGCTGTGACAAGCCATAGGAAGTGTAACATCCTCAGAAGCAGAGGTTATTCTTAAAGAAAACCTGTTCAATAAGATATGCCCACCTGAAAGTCCTAATCCCCAGCTCATTCTGTGCCTTGGCCATCAAGTAACCTGCTAACGTACAACAAAGTAGGCATCTTGGGGACCTCCCTCAGCGCAGCCACTGATGTCACCTAAGGCCTGGAGAAAATAGGGAGTCAAGAGTCCAGCCTGGTGATTCAATCATCCATTTACCATCCAGCCTTTCTTCCCGTAGGACTCAGGTTTGCCTCTTGCTGGGAGACTTTAGACAAGTTGTTTGATGGCGGAGCAGAAAGCTGGGGTTGCTCGCTCACTCACCAAGTCTATATAAGACTGGCCTGAAGAAGTCCAACTCTGTTCTCTGTGTGAGTTCATTGCCTCTCTCAGATTGTTGCAAATTTGGGTGGCATCTTCCCACCCAATCCTCACTACATGGACTAAGATGGGTCACTAGCCCCCCTCAGCTTGCACACACACCTTTGGGAGGCTTCTCAGGAATGTGGCCAGCCTTCATGATCCCCTTAGCATCCTGGAGATGCTCACCTGAGAACTTACTCAGGTGTTTCCTGACTCTTCATTTAAGATGCACAAAAGAATTTCAGGATGAGTCACAATGAAGCACAGTTGGAATTTATTAAGAAAATGTTGGGTTGCGCCTGGTAGCCCAGGTAATGCCAGGTGTTCATGAGGGTGAGGCAGGAACATCACAAGTTCAAATTTAGCCTAGGCAACTTAGTGAGACTCCATCTCAAAATTTTAAGAAAATTGTGTGTGTGTGTGTGTGTGTGTGTGTGTGTGTGTGTGTGATTTGATACATAGTTCAGTAGCAGAGCACTTGCTTGCATACATAAAGCCCTATATTCAATGCTAAATGCTTCAGAAAAGCAAGTGGGTACAAGGCCTAACCAAAGGACAAATGTACACTTTGAAGGGTGGGTACAAGCTTCAAGAGAGAATCTCAGGTAAGTGTGAGTATCTTAATGGAACTTTATGACCGGTGGTTTTTGAAGTTATTGTGTTCAGATGATATACAAGATTACATACAACATAAATTTTAAAAAAGTTAGTTTTCCTTAGTAAATGCGATTATATGGGGTTTATAAAGTACACTGTTCAGGTTGACAGACTGACAGGATTAAGTGAGAGACATAGATCTGTGCTGGAGAAATGGGCTCAGTGGGTAAGAGTGTGTGTGGCTTTTCCAAAGGACCCCAATTTGGTTCCCAGCACCCATACCAGGAAGCTCACAACTGTAACTCCAGTCCCTGGGGAAATGGTGCCCTCCTCTGATGTCTGTGGGTACCTACATACAGATGGCATTACACTCACATGAGCATTAATAAAAATCAAAGCATAAATTTTAAAAAGAAAACCCAGGATCAAAGGAATTCTTACTATCCGTAGGTCAGAAGGAGGTCAAGGCATGGCTAGCCTACAATCTTGGTTTATAATCTTGTTGATTAGCCTCTCAGAAAATGACAAGTTTATAGATGAAAAGGGAGCAAGGTCAAATTCAAGGGCCATCCTGTGTTTTGACCTTAAACATGTCTGGTTGCAATTTTAACATTTTTTCTCGACATGAATCACAAAAGGTACTTCAAAAAAATCTTCACAATGATTTTTGTTGCTTTTGTTAGTTGTGCTGAAATTATTTTTTTTTCTTCTGTGTTTTCTGTCCTGGGGCTTGAACCTAGGGCCAAGCACAAGCTAGACAAAGGCACTACTACCTAAGCTGTGTCCCCAGCTCTCTTTGTAATTTATTTATTTATTTTTCACTTTTAAGACAGGATCTAGCTAAGTAGCCCAAGTTGGGCTTGACCTTGTGATACCCTTGCCTCAGCCTTCACCTGGGACTACAGTCCTGTGCCATGAGGACAGGCTAGAAGTTCCTGCCTGTTAGCCAGCTGGAATGAGAGGCTCTTTTTCCTTCCTGTGTTTCCCAAACTTTCCCTCCTTTTGATCCTGCCTCAAGCCAATCTTGGGCTGTGGAGAATAGGAGATGTAATTAGCTTCAGGCAGTGTTCCAGGAAAGAGGCTCCTGCGAACTCTTTGGGCATCAGTAGGAAGCAGTCTGCAGAGTGGGACCTGGCCAAGACACCCCATAGGGGAGGAGATACTGTTATAAAGTTTCCATGCAAAATCTCATCATCTCCTTAGCTTCCTGCACCCTTGTTTCCAAGGGTGTCTTTTGCCAGCACCTCACAGTACCCTCACTCTCCTTGACCCCATCTTGACTCCCTGGCTTTTCCCTCTGCATATTCTCTGCCCCTTACGTTAGTCCTCCCTCTGTTTCTGGAACAGCCACAGCAACAGAATCTTTGAAGAAGCTCAACTTTCTTCTATCCTTTTTTGGCTCTGGCTGCCTAGCCCTCTGCTCTGTACATGTGATCTCCAGCCTGTAGGAAAATGACTCCACACACTCTTAGAGGAAAGCAGGAAGAACTCATGACCTACCTGGATCCAGACTCCTCCTCAGCCCACTTCAGTTCAGGGGATAACTGAACCATTGAGGGCACTGAAAATGGAAAGGTGAAATTTAAACCACCCACTTCTACATTTGAGCAATTCAATAGGCTGACAGTCTTAGATTGTGAATGAACACAGGGAACATGAGAAACATTTGAGTCGAGTGTGTCTTTAAAGATAATCTGACTGCCAGTTCATTCCAGAAGTATAGAAAAGCAAAAAGAAACTGAGAGAAGTTGAAGGGATGCAGGGGGGAGGAGACGGTAGGTGGGGCACACATTAAAGGAAGGATGGAAGGTGGAGGTAGGGAAGGAAGAGGAGGAAGGGGAGGTGATGAAATATGGGAGGGGAAAAGAGATAAAGAGAATATAGAGGTCGGATCAGGGTAGAGGGGAAGACAGGAGAGGGGAAGGGAATGAGAAAGGAGGGAGAGGGAGAGAATGAGGAAGGGAAAGGGAGAAGAAATTGAAAAGAGGGAGGCAGGGACAAGGCAGGGACAGAGGCAGGAGGAAGGGCCACATAATACCTCATGCTAAATCCTGTGGAAAACAGCTCAAAGGGAAAGCTACATATGGTTCAAGAATTCTTTAAAATAGAAAAATCAGGAAACTAGCATCCTTTAGCACAAAAGAATCAGGCAATGTAGTAGCCCCTGATTCAAAAAAAAGAAAGCTATTGTACAATAAAGTAGAGCATGAGAGAAGAAAGCTTGAAAAGGAAAATCTACTGGGAGGGGGACAAAAGGTAAGCATTGAATGCAAGAAAATACAGAAATAAAGGAGGCCCTGCAGAGGACAGTCCTAGTATCCAGAATCCACAAAGTGCAAGGAGACCCACTCGCCTAGCAAATAAAACCCGGAGAGGACCCTTCATCAAGAACAAATTGCCTACAGATGGAACCAGAATAAAACATCCTGAGTGAGGTAACCCAGTTCATGAAAGACAAATACGATATGTACTCACTCATAAGTGGATATCAGACATAAAGCAAAGGACAACCAGCCTACAGTCCACAAAGAAGCCAGATAACAAGGAAGACCCTAAGAGAGACATATGGATCCCCCTGGGAAGGATCTTGAGTAAACTGGGAGTGTGGGGGAAATGTAGAAGGTGGAAGAGGAACAGGGAGGGGAGAAGGGGGAGGAGAACATGAGGGATCTGGAAGGTTGAGTTAGGGGAAAGATAGAGAGGGACAGCAAGGAAAGAGATAGCTTGATAGAGGGAGTCATTATGGCGTTAGCAAGAAACCTGGTACTAGAGAAATTCATGGGAATCCACAAGAATGACCCCAGCTAAGAATCTAAGCAATAGTAGAGAAGGTACTTAAACTGCCCTTCTCCTCTAATCAGATTGGTGACTACCTTAATTATCATCATAGAACCTACACCCAGTAACTGATGGAAGAAGATGTAGAGATTCACAGCTAAGCACTGGGCCAAGCTCCTGGAGTCCAGTTATAGAAAGGGAGGAGCGGTAATATGAGCAAAGGGGTCAAGAAACCCACAGAAACAACTGACCCGAACAAGTTGGAGCTCACTGACTCCAGACTGACAGCTGGGAAACCTGCATAGGACCAAACTAGGCCCTCTGTATGTGGGTGACAGTTGTGTGTCTTAGGCAGTTTGTCAGGCCACTAGCAGTGGAACCAGTATTTATCCCTAGTGCATGACCTGGCTATGGAGGGATATCTTGCTCAGCCTAGATATGGGGGTGGAGGGCCTTGGTTCTGCTTCAAGTGATCAGACCTCGTTGACTCCCCATAGGAGGCATCACCCTCTCTGAAGAGTTGATGGGGAATGGAGTGGGGGGAGAAGTGGAGGGGAGGAAAGAGGGGAAAGAGAGGGAACTGAGATTGGTATGTAAAATAAGATTGCTTTAAAAAAAATAAAGAAAACAAAAATTAAAAAAAAAGAACCAGTTACCTGCCATGTACTATATCCCCTGCATGTTGAAACACTCCCCTGAAAATGGGTTGAAGACAAAGGACTCCCAGTACATGATTTCCAACTTCTTTTGTCCCTTTTAATCTGTAGCCTCTTTTTTTTTCTATAGGGACCCATCCATGCAAAGTTTCTTTTATTATTATTATTATTGAAAACAGATTCTTCTCTCATACAAAACTATTCAACCACAGTTTCCCCTCTCTTCACTCCTCCCTGGCACTCCCTTCTTCCCTCTTCTCCAAATCCACTCCCCTCCATTTCCCTTTAGAAAAGAGCAGGCATCCAAGAGACAAAACCAAACACAATGAAACAGGGCAAAAGCCCTCACATCAAAGTTGAACAAGATGACGCTTGCCTGGTCCTAGGACTCTTTCACATGAAGTTTCAAGGTAGACAAATGAATTCATGTCTTAAGACATGTTAATGGAGACCTAGGTATGGCAAACCCCTCTAATACAGTACTCAAGAGCTGTAGCCTCTTTTAATAACAATGACTGCTTGGGGCTGGAGAGAGTCTCAGTGTGTAAAGTTCTTGCTGTGCCAGTATGGGGAACCAGGGTTTGCATTTCCAGCACCCACATATTTATGGCTCCATAACCTCTCCCAAAAGCACCACCAACTGAAGACCAAGTACTCAAGTGTTCAGACCCATGAGCCTATGGGAGACATTCCTCATATAACTCACCATACAACAAGAGAGTCCAGCACAGACACGTTACTTCATTTGGTTGATGGTGTTCATACTTTAGGTGTTTTCTGTCAAATGCTGGTGAAGGGGACTCTCCATCTGTGCAACTAATACGACTGGACAGTAGCCTGTGAACAAAAATGGCATCCATACCGTAGATGCCAACTACTGGAGGGGGCAAAGTAAGCCCAGAGGAATGACACACAGAAAACTCCCCAGGGGTATAACTCTTGGACCACACCATAGCTGAATCCTTAGTCTTTTGGTCATGGAATCATCTGCCCTATTGCTTGATATAAGTGTATTTTAGTTCTCTACCAACTGCACCATTCCAGCCAAAAACAGTTCCCATGGCTTTCCAATTGGGGTTTGAGGACACTTCCATCCTAGAGTTTTCCTTTGCTAATTGCACATCTCCATCCCAACAAGTGACAGTTGTTGCACACAGCAGATAGCACACAGGAGAGGCCCCTACACTGACATACAGAACAGTCCCCATGACAAGGAGGGCTAATTCCCATGTGCCCATCTCCGGTCTCATCTTTTGGAGACGTTACCCCTGCCTTGGAGACCAAGACAATTTCTAGAACTTCACAAGACAAAGCTTTGACTTGCCTCTAATTCCCTGGTAGGACATTTTTAGTGGAAAACAGGAGGGGTTTTGTTCAAGCATCGATTAATGGAAGTGGTTCTGTGTGGCGCTGCGAGCTCATTCAAAAGGCTGTTCTTGGTGAAGACACATGCCAGGCTAGAGGGCACTAGAGGTTCTCAAGGGCCCTAGGAAGTGATATGACTAACAGGGTAAGAGTTACTTGGAACCTGGCAAACCCCTGTTGGAATTATTAGTCCATTCTCAGAATCCCTTGCAAGTTCAGGGAGATGGGCTCAATGTGGTCCAGCAGGTTTTATGTTGGGTAACAAAACAATGGATACCTGGTTGGACAGATAATACCTCTGCTGTGTGCCTTGCATGGGTCTTGACTCTGGAGCTCTGGGGAGCTTATGATAGGTGGGATTCCCACTCTGGTAGTGCTCAGTATTCCAAACCAATCTTTAAGTGAGGGAAAGGAGATGGCATTCTGGTAGAGGATGTTACATCAGCAGCATCCTGCATCTCAGGCAAGCCTGCCGGATAGAACTGCATATCCTTCTAAGCAGGACTAAGTGTCTGCTGTCTGGGCTGATTTCCTTCAATGTCTGCCTGGCATGGCATCTGCAGATTTCTCTGAGCAGAACTGACAGAAGGAGCAGCAAGAGGTCACCTAGATGAAGAGCCTAGGGGAGGGAGCAACCCCTCTCCTGAGTTCACACAGTGACTGAATTCGGCCTGGCCCCCATCTGTCCTCTGCAATGGGTATTCCCAGTTGTCCTGTACAGCTTGGTATTATGACTCATTCTATGGGAACCTAGACCTTATTATTATGGACAGACTTGGGTGTGACAACTCAGGGCCTGCAGTTTGGGGTGTCATATGTTCATAAGTTCCCTCCTACCCTGCTCTTAACTCTGAGACTCTGTGTATTGTCCCAGGATATCTTGAAAGACCTTCCACTGGCCATGGACCACCTTGATTTCTGTACCTTGATTACTCAAGTGCTCAAGGTCACATGACTCCAAGCAACTCTTCTAGCTGACTTTAGAGGAGTTACAGGAGCTAGGTGTGGTAAGGTACCAAGACTGAGGAGGCTAAAACATGAGGAAAGCAACTTCTAAACCATTCTCGACTATGGTGAGTTCAAAGCCAGCCTGAGATTTATAGTAAGACTGAGACAGAGGTGTAGCCCAGTAGCAGAGCATCTAATTTGCAGACACCAGGCCCCGGAATGAATTTCCATCACTATGGGGAAATTCAAAGGTGAGGAGTGTGGCTCATTGGTAGAGCGCATGCTTTCTTATATGAGATTCAGTGCCTACTACTACTAAATGGCAAGCCTGATTCATGTGCATCTGAGTACCAGACACTCTTCTACCCTTTCCTGCATCATGGGAAGAAGTGAGGAAGAGAGATGGCTCTCCCTTTTAACCAATGGAGAAACTGAGGCTCGAAGAGGAGCAATGACTTCCCAAGGTCACGGGGACCTGCAGCAATTACCCTGTGAACCCCCAGCCCAGCATGTTCTTCACATCAAGCTGGCACATAACAGACACACAATACCTCCTTCTCATCCTGAGCCACTGAAGCAATTGTCAGAAATACCAGGACAAGAAAGAAGATGCTGCAAAAAGGAGCAGAGATGGGCCCTCTGAAGTCCACAAGGGTCCATTTCTCCTAACCCTTCTCATGCAGAGGATGCATCTTTCCTATTTGGGTGGAATTCAGGGCGTTGTGTGCAGGGCAAGACCCCTAACATTCTTTTGCTTGTTATTTTGACACAGGGTCTCACTGTATTACCCAGGCTGCTCCTATACTCAGTAGCCCAGGCAGGCCTTAAACTTATAACCTTCCTGCTTCAGCTTCCAAAGTAACCGGGACTACAGGCCTGGCCCCCTAGTTCCAGTACAAATATTTTTTTTAAGTGACAGATCAAATAGTTTCTGATGTCTTCTGTAGTTGTGTGTCAGGAGCTGATACTAATACATTGTGAGAGGCAGGCACAGTGGAACAAATGCAAAATCAATGCCATCTATCTCCAGAAAACTACTCTGGATTCCAAACATCACTGAGCCCTGATGCAAGCAGATTTGGGAGTGACAGCCCCCACAGAAGCAGAGGAAGAGAGGAAACGTAAAGCTCCATTTCTGGTCTGAAGGAATCCATTTTTGATTGTCAAACCCCTAAATCAGTGACTGGGTCATTCCTGAATAATTATTCCCTCTTTGAAACCCTCATCCAAACATAAGTTTACTGTTCTGTCACCTATACTTGGCTACGAGATGACTTGTGGTAGGACAGCATTAGGAACTTCCTGCATAAGAGGCATGGAGTCAGGAAGAGGCTGAGCAGCAAGCCTGGTCTACATGGGTATCTATGAGGACCGTTCATTTGTCTCTGTCTTGGGCTGGACAATAAGACAGCCCCCACAGTTTCTTACAGGCCAGGGGCTCTTAGCAGATGGACTCAGCCAGTTTCCTTGCGAAAAGCCAGGTCTGGGGACCCACTGCAGAGAATGAGAAGCATTCATTCCATTTGAGAAGCTGCGACCACAACAACTATGACCACAGAAGCAACTGAAGGGAAGAAGGGCTGGTTTGGCCACAGCTTCAGGGGAGGGAAGGCATAGGGAAGGTCCTGTCAGCATGTGGGGGTGGAGGAGACTCCTCACTTCTCACCAGATCAGGAAGCAGACAGCACAATCAGAATCAGGGAAAAAACACCCTTCATCATCTGCTCTTGGAGACTCAATCCTGCCAGTCAGGCCCCTCCTCCTGAAGGCTTCACAGGAGCCCGAGAGCTGGAAATCCAGCATTCAAAATGCTTGATGTCAAGACCTCACAGACCCATCAGGCAGGCTGAATCAACTAGACAAGCCAGCTCTAGAAGTCTATGTCTTGGGGTGTCCACCCCAGAGGACTCCAGGAAGCATGGAGTAGAGCCCAACATCCACTCCCAATTCCCAAGGCCATGACCTTTCTAGCTCTGTCGCCCTGGAAATCCCATGAGCTCCTGAAGCAAGCACCCACCCTTTTTTCACTTGGTAGCAGGTGACCTCTTCCACCAAACACTGCCAGAGGTGTCTGATCAGATGTGTGTGTGTGTGTGTGTGTGTGTGTGTGTGTGTGTGTGTGTGTATACACACACGCATGCATGTGCATTAACAGGCTTATTCCTAGAGAACTCAAGCCATTGGGGTGTTTCTTGTCACTTCTGTGGACTGTCCTAGCGCTCTGGTACATGGGTTGCTCAGCTACAACCAGATTCCTCCTCGCCAACACACAGAATTGACATCCATACTGCTTCTTATAGCCCTACCTCCTCTGATCAGCTTGTGTCAACCACAGCTGAGGGGGCCATAGCTCTGGTTCTTCCCACTCTCTCTTCAGTCTGAATTCCCTAAAGACTGCTTCAGTCTCTTGAACTGGCTGGGACTGCCTTGAAGGACATTGGTGACAGATGACATCCATTGCATCGAAGCAGATCTGCAGAAGGATATGCTTCCTTGCCACTGCCATCATTAGGGTTACAAAAGCAAGGGCCTTCATGGCTGTACAAATACGTCTTAATGTGGATATGACAGACAGGACCCTTGGTGACAAGTGACAGAAACAAATGAGACTCGTTCATCAAAGAGGGAGGATTGGTGGGTCGACAGGCCAAACCACAGGAAGGACAGTAGTCCTGTGTGGATAATGGTGGTCAGCAATGATCCTGTCCCTCCTGTCCATTCTTCCCAACAGCCAGCAGAACTCTCAGGGCTGCTCCTCTGTGGCCAGACTGGGGCAACTGCATCTCCAGGCTTACAAGTCTCTAACTTCCTGTTGACGGTAGTGGCAATGGGGAATGGAGTCTCCTGTGGACCCAAATGGGAAAATCCTATACTGCACGTGCCCCATGTAGCATTACAGGTTGAATGTGAAGTGTTGCCTAGAGGAGGGGCTGTCTGGAGACTGTGGAATGTGAAGTGTTGCCTAGAGGAGGCGCTGTCTGGAGACTGTGGAGTGTTTGGACACGCTGTCAGAGAGGTCACTAGGGGCAGGTCTTTGAGGGCCATAGTCTAAGCCCCACTTCTGGTTTTGTTCTCTGCTTCCTGTCTGCCAGAGGTGATGTGAGTAGCCCAGCCCCCTGATCCTGCCTCCATCAACTGCCCCACGCCTTCCTCACCATGATAACTTCTAAAAGTGGGTCAAAATAAAACATTCCGCCCTTAAGTCACTTCTGGCAGGCATTTTGCCATAGGGATGAGAAAAGTCACTGATATGGAAAATCGTCAGTGACATCAGCCAAGTCCCAAACAAGGAACTGCAATAGCAAGCAAGGAGAAACCTTCCCAAAAGAGCAGAGGAGCAAAGGGAGGTTGCCCAAGATGGTGCCTTGGCCTCTGACTTCTGCAGCCTCCACAAAACACTGGGAATCCTCTTTGCTCTGTGGCTTCTTTGTAGCCAAATAGTCGAGTTTGGGCTGAATGGTCCAGGTTTGAATACATGGCTTCTTGGCCATGACCTACACTAGAGAAAGGCTGATGAGCAATGAAGGGGGGTAGCTGCCTAGTACCCACTCCCGTGAAATAAATCCAGAGTGGGACCCTCAGAACATGGGGGTGATGCCAGGCACTGCAGTGGGGACCACCACAGAAGCCTGCAGATGATGGGTGCTACCTAGCCCTGGCAACTCCAATATTTCTTCACACAGCGACACTGTTATCAACAAGTCCCCTGGCTCCTTCCTCCAGGACACTTGCGTGCTGATTGCATTTGGACCAGCCCAGCCCACCCCCACCACAGGAACCATCATAGGTAGAGCCATTTCTTGTGGCCTGACATGACCATAGGCCACCATGGAGCCGTGATGGCCTACAGAAGACCCTGGCTTGAAGTCATGCAATGAAAAAGCAAGTCCACACGGTGACAGTCCTGTCTATGGTAATATAGACAGGGCTGTTGACATTCCATCCTTGGGTTGGTCAAACACTCACCCAGCATCACATCAACCACTCCTGCCCTGCCCCAGCTGTACATGGTCCTGGGAAACACTGCGGTACACAGTAGGATGTGAATGTGAATTAAGGGAGGGCAAAAGGGATGCAGTTTATGTGAATCCTTACCCGTGCTGTGAGACTTCCCATTGATACAGACAGCTGCCTTAAGTCAAGAATGCTTCTAAGAAATTATTTGGTTCACTAAGCTTCACTTAGGTGAATCTTTACTTTGGCCTGTCGTTGATGACGTATACCTGTAAGCGTTATGCTATCTGGGTGGGCAGATATTTGTCTATATAAGAGCAAAGTCTGAGAATGCAAAAACAGGTTGGTTTTGTTTGGTTTCGGTTTCCCTCCATCTGTCTCTCTGTGTGTCTCTCTCTGTCTTTCTGTCTGTGCCTCAATTTCTCTCTCTTTCTTGCTCTTTTTTTGGTTGTAGGTGCTTTGATTTTTTTTTTTTTTTGAGACAGGGTCTTGCTCTGTAGCCCAGGCTAACCTAGAACTGTCAATTTTCCTGCCACAGCCTCCCATAGCTGAGATTACCTCCACACCTACCCTCAAGTAGTTTTTCCAAGATAAAAAGGCAATGAGACAGGTAAGGAACAACATAGAACGTGGTCCTGAGCCACTGCTGTTGAGAGAGAGGGGTCCCAGCTCATGGGCACCTCTGAGCCACTGTACAAAACAGGTTTGGGAACTGCCCACCCAAGAGGGAAGGGAACTGGGTATTTAGCCTCAATTCAACTAGTTCAGCTTTGGGCTTCTCCTGAGCAGAAGGACTACCACAAATCTCCAGGTCAATGTTCCATAGCTAGATAGTCCCCAGGAAAGCAGGGTGCAGATCCTGGGCCTAAGAGGCGATCTTGGGTGAGGTAACTTGTGAATGATGAGTTTTAGGCTTCAGGCTCCAAGCAGGATTCACGGGAGTGAACATAAGCTCCCAGTTGTAAGTTTTAGTCTGCATGGAGAAGCCTAAGCCCAACTCCAAAATGACTAAAAGTCACCAGGAACGTCCTACCAGGCTCCTTCCAATCTGCTGTAAATGTGAGGTCCAAATTAGCGTTCCAAATAATTGTCCCAGAATAGAATTCTTCCCCTACATGTCCCCACAGGCAAGAGTGGGGGAGGGAGGCACCAGTATGATCCACCATGTTATATCAAGTCAGATAATTGTCTTGTCTGCATTGTAAATTACTTCTTCCAAGGAATGCATTAAGGCAAAACATTGGGGGCTTTTAAAAAAGAAAAGCCATTTTCCTCGCTAGTATTATTTTTGGTGAGCTAAATGGTGTTAGTTCTTAAATTGCAATGAAGGGAAAAAGCACACACGAGCTATGGACAATTTTAATTTTCAACAATTGCAAGGTGAATAATACTGTCGATGCAGTGAAAAGCTCCTATGGCAGTTTACATTCATTTGCCTGAAAGCTCAGCTCCAGCCTTCAATGTTGAAGATTAAAATGATGACTGGGGCCTGTGAGTAGACACCCTGTATGTCCCATGGGCTTCTCAGAAACAGGACCCTGGCTCCAGCCATCGTGAGAGTCAAGGGGTGCCCGTGGCCATCGCAGGAAACAGTGATTAGAAGAAGGTCCATTGGGTGAGCGTGTTCCTGCCAGAACACAAGGAGAGCCCTGTCACTCCTGCACACGAGTTCATGGCCAGCCAGAATCGGGACCTCTCCCCATGGGAATTGAAAGGAGCCGTGTAGTCACTAGTAAACTCACAGTCCATTGTTCCCCCAGTGCCTGGTAATAACTTAAAAAAATCATGTGGTCTTCAAATCAAGAAAGTCTCGGTGGTCAGGCGGTGGTGGTGCACGCCTTTAATCCCAGCACTTGGAAGGCAGAAGCAGGTGGATCTCTGTGAGTTCAAGGTAAACCTGATCTACAGAGTAAGGTCCAGGACGTTCGGAGGTACAGGCTCAGTACATTTCTTCTCCAAGATTAGAGACCACTCTGTAGTTCATCCCAAGTCCAAAAGGGCCCAGACCACAAGAAGTATGTATCCTTTCTCAGGACAAGCCTCATTCTACATTATAGAGACCAGAGAAATCCAAGCATCAGCCTGACCCAGCCCTGCACTGCCCAGCCTCCTCTGAACTATCCCAGCTCTGGCTCCACGAACAGCTCCTTTATATTCTGCTGCGGCTTCTACATGAATATTCCCACAGGCTCCTGCATTGAGTATTTGTCCCAATTAGGCGTCTATTGCTCTGATAAGCACTGACCAACACCTACTTGGAGAGGAAAGCGTTTATTTCATCTTACACCTCCCAGGACACAGTCACTGAGGGAAGTCAAGGCAGTAACTCAGAACAGGAACATAGAAGAACACTGTGCTGCTTACTGGGTTGTTCACCTTGCTTTTTTATACAACTCAGGACCACCTACCCAGGAGTGGGACCATCAACAATGGTCTGGGCTCTCCTACGTCAATCGTTAATCAATACTATGACCCACAGATTTTCCTATAAGCAATATGATGGAAGCAATCTCTCAGTTCAGATTCCCTCTTCCCAGATGATTCTAACCTTGTGTCACATTGAAAAACAAAACAAAAAAGCACAGGCTTGCTCCTGTAGGTAGAAACTCTAGGAAAGGGGACTCAGCAGGAGGAAGTAAGTAACTATGATGTCCTTAGAGTATCTTTTCCCTGCCTCCCCTCCCTCTGCCTCCTCCCCCCTCGTCTCCCTCTACAGTCACCTTTTGCTCCTACCTCTCTGCCACAACCTCCTACCTCCAAGACGTTTTGCCGCAACATCTTGGCAAGGGCATGGGGATAAACTTGCAAGGATTGAAGCTAACATCTCTGTTCCTTTAACTTGCAGTTCTGTAGGATTTAGTCATAGAGACTTGAAAGCCTTCAGCTGTGGACCCTACTGCCCTGAGTAACTTTGCATCCTGAGTACCTGACTACTCAGTGCTTCCAACACTTGGTCACATGTAGGCCAACTTTCACCTGTAAGGGTCCTTCACCTACTTGCTAGCCTCCACAGCTTCTTTCCAAGTCTGGGCTCCTGAAGAGGAGGGGCTGTGTTGGAACCTGGGGCTAGTGATATTCAGCTGCAACTGAGACTCGTTTGTGGCACCAGCTCTGCATGGCCATGTGCTCAGCACCTCCTAACTCTGAACCCACTCCTCCACTTCCAAAATCCATAGCTCACCATTCCCTGAATGCTGTACTTGTCGGCGCTCTAGGACCTTTGCATGACCTTTCCATTTGCCTGGGATGCTTTTCTGTTTTCTATACATTTGTCCTTCTACCTTGTCACGTAGATGCAAGGTCCTCAGGGTGGTATTCCCTGGTGTTGCTGCTAAAGTACCCCAAGACATGCCAAAACACACTCCTTTTTCAACTTTCTATACAGACTTTAGCACAGGTTTCTATTTTATCTGCTTGTTCATGAGCTATTTGCCCTTCAGCAATATAAAGCTGAGACTAAATGCACAATAGAGGCCCAATAAATGTTTGTCATCTTACTAAAGAAAATCATTTTTCAGGCAGAGGAAACGGCAGCAGGAGCCAAGATGTCCTTGGAAAAGCCATGGAACCTGCTGGCTTTGAGGACAGGCTTTGGAGTAACAGAGGCAGATGGCTAGCCGTGCAGCCCTGGGCCAGTTACTTGACCTCCCTGAGACTCAGCTGCAAAGCTGGGCACAATCAGAGCTCATGCCAGCTGATCTTGATAAAGATGGGATTTGCAGAGAGCTGGGAATAATGGCCGGTTAAGGACAAACCTTAACCTTCCTTGATGGCTACAGGTCAGAGCACAAGGCTGATTAAAGTGGAGAAGAGGCTAGTTGCCGGGTGGGGGGTAGGGGTTTAAGGTAGCCTTGACTGGTAGAGGTCTCTGCACAGTGGGAAGAGTCGCATCCCTAAGGAGACAGGAGACAAATAGCTGGAGACAAACACACTTGCCTGGTTTGACAGTCTCCATAGCCTTCCTTAGCATGAAGAAAACTCCTCCATCCCTCTGGGAGCTCAGCTTGGTGGACAGGGCAGCTGTGTTTTCTTTCCATTTTAAGTTAATTTGGTTCTGAGACAGGATCTCACTATTCAGCTCAGTGATGCTCCTGTCTCAGTCTCTGGAGTTCTGAGACCTCAGGCCTATGCTACCCTGCCCCACTGTAGCTGCTAGAATGTATCCTCTGGCCTCTGGAGCCTGGAAGCCGGTGAGAAAGAAGCCAGGCCTGGAACTCTGGACTCCCTGACAGCCCTCCACTATCACAACCTCTGGTAAGCTGCGAAATTCAGAGGCCCTGGAGGATAGGCATCCTGCAGCCTCAAGCTTCAAAGCCCACCACCCCCTGCAGTTCCTGGGTTGCAGCCAAGGCGCTTCCGTCAGCCTCTGGGCTCTTTGGACATAGCCGGGATTGTCTGGACCACGGAGCCACAGCTGAGCAGACAAGGCCCGGCTGTTCCTGGAGACAAGTGCTCAGCTTTCTTTCCACATGAAAAGGGAACCTGTGTGCCCAAGAAGAGTGGGAGGAAGAGGGAAAGGCCAGGGGAGCTGCATGTAGGACTGTAAGCATCCTTCCTTGTCACCCCGCCCCCCAACACAATGCCCTGGGTAGCCAGGTGGGGCTGGGAGCCAGCAGGCAGCTCTGGTTACCAAGCAAACCACTCAGGCTCAGCTGGACACCAGCCACACCAAGGACACAGGCCTGAGGAAGTTTGAAACCAGGTCTTGGTCCCTGACCTCTGTGTGACCTTTGGCTAGCCCACTCCTTGTGTGGCTATAGACTTGTCCACTGCAAAAGTGACAGACGGAGAATTTTACTCTCATCCCTACAGAAGGTCAGGTTCAAGTAAAGAGATGGGCCATTTCTTGGGAAGGTGGGACCCCCACTAACACAAGGGAGAAGGCATAGTAGGCCCAGCCATTGGCCCTTGTAGTTATTCTGTATGCCCTCTCTAGCTCAGGGAGACCTCCAACCTATGGATCCCAAGTGCATTATCACCAGAGAGGAGGCTTTGGGATCTCCTGATAGCTACCAGGACCACAAACCAGCCTAAAGGACCTTCCTCATTCATATCTCCTCTTCATCAGAACTATATACCTGTCCTTATAAAGAAGACATCTGCTTATTCATGTGTGTGTGTGTGTGAGGAAGAGAGAGAGAGATGTAGTGATATTTCATTTGTATTTTAATAAATAAAGCATGCCTGAAGTTCAGAGCATAAAGCAGCCGTACTGATCAACCTTACAGACCAGGCAGAGGTGAGACACACTTTTAATCCCAGCAGCCACACTAGTTTGCCATAGAAACAAGGCGGTAGTGGTGCACGCCTTTAATCCCAGCCCTAGGGAGGAATATAAGACAGGAGGAGACAGCTCTCACACACAGTCCAATCTGAGATTCCTGGAGGCAGGAACACCATTTTTGGACTGAGGTAGAGGTAAGAAGAGCCAGTGGCTGGATGTTTTGTTTCTCTAACCTTCAGGTTGAACCCCAATTTCTGGCTCTGGGTTTTTATTAGTCACGCTACAGAGAGGGAG
>PVIU01016775.1:0-30554 GCA_004026605.1 Ondatra zibethicus
CACAGATTAATAGAAATGGGTTAAATTAATGTGTAAGAGTTAGCCAATAAAAAGCTAGAGTTAATGGGCCAAACAGTGACTTAATACAGTTTCTGTGTGATTTGGGGGCTAAGTGGCCAGGAACCAACAAGCAGCTTCCTTAAAACACGTGTGTGTGTGTGTGTGTGTGTGTGTGTGTGTGTGTGTGTGTGTGTGTGTGTGTGTGTGTTGTAACAGCAATTAAAGAGAAGAGACCATGAATTTGAAAGAGAGTATGAAAGGGTATATGGGAGAGTTTGGAGGGAGAAAAAGAAGGGGAGGGGGGAGAAATGGAGGGGAGCAGAGAAAAATAAATAGCTCAATAGAAACAATTAAAAATCTCAAAAATATTCAGTTTTGAGAACAGAATAAATTAAAAAATTCAAAAAGGCATTTGCAGCACAAGAGTTATATGGTCGGGAAAGTTGGTAAAAGTTGACTCTTCAAGTAGTTGTTCCCAAATGTACAAAGACTCTGATGCTTATCAGACTACTACATATGAAACTCCATGGCTACACATAGAAAAGTCTACTTTAAGATAATAATGGTCCACCGATATCCTCTAGAGAAAACTTGACTGTTGTAATGTTTTCTGTAATTAGGAAATCAACTACATAGTCGCTCACATTATTGCATTTTAATATCCATTATTATTGATATATTTCTAGCTATGAAAGAATATAATTTTATTTTAGAAAGACTGAAAATCTTTAGACAATTGTTCTACCCATAACATTAAACAGATATAGTTGGATAATATATATTTATAAGAGTTTGGACATCAATAAAAACTACAACTTAGCCAACAAATAACCAAGAAAATGTCTTATTCAAAGTAGCAGAAAAATTGGTGGCATTTTTACTTGCTTTAGCCTCATCTCTTATGGATGATAGACAGCAATTTTATATTTATTGTGTTTTATATATGTGAGTGTCATACCTGCATGTATATGTATGTATATTTTATGAGTACCATGTGCATGCCTGGTGCTCTCAAAAGTCAGAAAAGGTTACAAGAATGCCTGGAACTGGATTGTTGTCTGCCATCATGTGGGAACCAATGTTCTTCAAAAGAGCAAAAAGTGTTCTTAACCTCTGATCCATCTCTCAAGCCCAGAAAGACACAATTTTAAAGAAATGATGGCACAATATCCTGTTACTGTCTAAGAGCCACAGGAAGCATAACTCCCAGTTTTACAGCATTCTAACATGGGTGTGGGTTGGTAAGGTTTGGAACTGTGCCACTTAATTGAAGAACTCCAGAATATCTACAACCTCAAGCAAAGCAAAGCTCTAAGAAGCAATAAGCATGACTTGTGAAACTTAGAAGGCAACTAACTATCACTATCACAAGAGATTACTGATACAGTGGAAACCACAAAGGTCAGTATAGCCCTTAGGAAATTTCTAGAAAGGAAAGAGAAAAGAAAAAGTGATTATTTAAGAAGATAATGGATCCAAATCCCCTGAATTTGAGAGTCTTGGATGTTCAAATCCAAAATGTTTAATTAGAAGAAATAATATAATAGCAACATTATTTATGATTACAAAACTATGGAATCAACCAGAGATTAAATGAACTTAAAATGGTACATATACACAATGGAGTATTAGTCTTAGGAGGAATGGAATTCTGACACATTATACAGTATGAGTTAAATTTGGAGACATTAGGCTAAGTGAAATAAGATAGTAATAATAGGATTAACATTGCATGATTAATATAGAACTTAGAGTTGTGGTTGTCAGAGAATGATACAGGAAAATGGGGTTATGGTCTGGTGGGTACAGATCTTGCCATTAGCAAAGTTGAATGTTCTTGAAATGGATGGTAATAATTACAGCACAAAATTGTGAATGTTCTCAGTCCAATGAGTTGTCTGGCCTAGCAAAATATAACCATGGGTTAAATAGAGAAGGTGGGGGGGCATTGTTGTAGGGGTAGTCAACCATTTTCTGATTACGTTTAAGTCCCTCTTCATGGGAATAAACTCATGCCTGGTATTGTAAGTCTTTCGCAAACCCCATGGCTGAAGAATCCACAGGCCCAAAATGTAAACCTACTACTATTTTGCTAAATGGACATAATATCAACCTGCCTTTTAAGTATGTATCTCAATACCCATGGATTTGTGTACCTTTCATTATCGAAACTGCTTTTGGAAGATGATGGCAGTTACTAAAGACTCACAATTGATCAAAGTGTCTATGGAGTATATACATCCATAAAAAAGGATATATATTTCATACCCATTGCTCCATAAAATGCAGGTAAATCTTCAGAGGAGGAGGTGGAAGCACTGTAAGAGCATAAGGTCAGAGAGAACTGAGGTATCATTTGGACGTGACAAGACCAAACATGAAATCTTTGCAGCTGGGGTTGGCTGCACAAAATCAAGCCAGTCATAATTCTAGAATCCTCATGGGAAGGACTATAGACCATTGGCAGCTACTAGGAAAGAGTCAATTTTCTTTAGAGATGTGGTCCCTGGTAAGTTAACCATTTTCTAGTGTTTATTATCACAAACACACACACACACACACACACACACACACACTCCCACACACATGGGCAGAACTGAATAGGCTTGGTGGGTAAATAAAAAGAGGGAGGATGTGAAGTTGGGAGTAGGATGTGAGGAGGAAACAGGGTTTCTCTGTGTAACAGGCCTGACTATTCTGGACCTTGATCTGTAGACCAGACTGGCCTCAAACTCAAAGAAATCTACCTGTCTTTGCCACCCGAGTGCTGGAATTAAAGGGGTGTGCCATCACTGCCAGGCTACCAGCAGTGTTTCATAAAACTCACCTGAGTAGTTTTTAAAAATGAGTGGATTTTAGATATAAAGTTTCCCCAGCACAATACTTACCTCTTTGTAGAAGATTTCCAGATATTATAAGAATACTTAATAAGTAAGGCTCCAGTTCAATTCCAGTCAGATCCTACCAACCCCGCTGTATGAAGTGTAGGGTATCTTCAGTCATAGGGTCTTAACATTCAAGTTCTAGAACACAACCAAGAACAATGGCAATATCATATATTGTTTTAGAATTTTCTTGGACTGTTAACCAAAAATTTAAGAGGTATGTCGATTCCCACTTTTCAGAGAAATTGCTACATTTGTACAAAGTGGCTGTACAAGTTTGTACTCCAACCAGCAATAGAGGAGTGTAGAATATATGTTTTAATAGTCTCCCCTCTAGAACTGCTTCTCTCTCCTTTGCTATTTTCTGGGCTTTAGCAGTTACTTTGGATTGTGTACTATAATATAAAAATTTGGAGCTAAGATCCACAAACAAGAAAGAATACGGGTCATTTGTCTATCTAAATATTGGTTCCTTCTCTCAGTTTAGTATCTCCTAGTACTAAGGGAGATAATCTTCCAAGAGAGAAAGATAAACAATAGTCCTACACATTTGCATAACCTATGAAATACAATGATGATGCACTCACCAAGATACTGCCAATGTTGCAATAGTGAGCATTTTGAACTTGTAGGTTATCAATAGCTGTCTAATTGGGCTAAAATCCAACTTAATGGGAGAGAATTAATGACTGGCACTAAACCTAATCAGCTACCAGTGGCTGAAGTGATCATGCAGAACATAACACTTAAATTTATCAAAAGTAATATAACATTATGTTATTATTATTATTTACTTACCTTTATACCACAGGTAAGTGTAATTCTTACCTCTCATCAAGGAAGCCTCATTTGTAACAGATAAAGATTCTTACTAAGATCAACAACTGGTCAAAATCAGGGAATAAGTAACTGTGATACGCTCAGCCCCAGCTGGTACCTATACAATACAACCCCTGCATTACAGTGCAGGGAAAACTGTGGAAGAGGAAGCAAAAAAAAAAAAAAAAAACTGAGTGAGCCAGAGAACCAGGATGTCTGCTGCTAAATGATATCTGCACACAATAGGGATGCTGCACCCCTGAAATCTCAATAATGTGTTTGTTTAAAAATCTGTATAATGATAGCACCAGTAGTCATGCTGTTGTAAGGAGGCTGCTTGCTGGTTTCAGGTTGCTCAGCTCCGAAATAATCACACAAAACTATGTTATTTAACTGACTGTTTGGCCCATTAGCTCTAGCTTCTTATTGGATAACTCTTACGTATTAATTTAACCCATTTCTATTAATCTGTGTATTGCCACGTGGCTGTGGCTTATCAACTAATGTGCGTCTGTCTCCAGTGGCAGCTCCATGGCTTCTCCCTAATTCTGCCTCCTTTCTCCCAGCATTCAGTCCAGTTTTCCCCACCTAGCTCTGTTCTCCTATAGCTCTTCTATAGGCCCAAAGCAGTTCCTTTATTAACCAATTGTATTCACAGTATACAGAGGAAAATCCCACATAAGTCATGCCATCATGAAAGGGATGTTTACAAGAGTTCACCCCCTAATTGAAGAGCTACAGGCAGTCAACAGTTTCAGAGAGAAGGAGAATCAGTTTCCTCCTGGGATGATCCCTCCTGATATGTTATCTAATCCCAAGTGATCAGCCCTAAACACATCTACATTTAAGCAAGCTAAATGTACTCAGTACAATGAATGCATGCATGCACACACTCATGTACACACAACTAATAATTATAAAGGAGGTTGTGAATTTGAGGAGTGGAGAAAGATGGGAGGAATAGAGGGAGCAGTGGACTGGAAATGAAAGATGGAGTGGAAATGGTATAAATACTGCACTCATTAATAGGTGCAATATTTAAGTACACATTTCCTATACTTTCCTAAGAATCTTACATATTTTGACTTGTATACATTTCATAAGAACACTATTATTACCTATTGATGTAGATTCAACTAATATTCTCAAAATACTGTTAAGAGCATCATTTAACAAAAGATTTAAATCTCAGAAAATGGATTGTGACCCCTATAAATTATGCTAAGTGAGCCTAATTCCAAACTAGAGTAGTGCTGTTGACCATAGTGATCTTTTGGTGTCTTTACGTCATTTTTCTATTGAGATTTTATGTTCTGATTTCAGAAGGGTGACAGCTTTGTTTTATATTATGCACCTTCATGATCTTTATGTTTATTATAAATTATTTCATTATTTTCTTATATCATGACTTTTAAAAACTGGAGTGGGGCTCTCAATATTTCTCAGTGGTTAAGGGCACTGACTATCTTGCCTAAAGACCCATGTTTGCTGCCTAAGTACCACATGTTGGAAGGAGAGAACAAGCACACACCACTTTGTATACTGACCACTGAACCTCCATAGTAATTACCCCAATTATATACAAATATTCACACAGGAATAAACTGTAATGCAATTGTTTAAGAAACAAGAAAAGAAAAAACACAATATAACATCAAGAGAGAAGGAGCAGAAAGAGTGTAAGAGCTAGAAGATGGTGAGAGTCCCATGAAGTGCTGTCTCCTAACATGATATGGCTGTTGTAATAATTAACTCACACCAGATATATCTATCTACATAACTTCTATACAGGATGAAGCCAAAGTTTCAACACTGATTCAGGAGGGACTCAGAGGAACCCATTCTTAGCTGAGGAGCTTTTAGTAAGTAATGGTTGGAGTCATTTTTTTAAACATACGATCATGGCTTGTTGTACATGCTCCAGTGTATGATCGCATGCATGTGTATATGGGCAGTAATAATTGGATTCCATAGAATATACAAAAAAGAGAACATTAATCTGGAAATGGTATATGTTGGGGAGTCTAGGTAGAGGGAATGAAGTGTAGATAGGATGAAAAAATAGACTGTATACATATGTAAAATTCTCAAATAAATAAATAACTGTTTTTTAAATGTTTTGTCCCTTACCACCTCTCCTTGAACACCTCCAATGTCCTCCTCTGTCTCTCAAGCTGATGGTCACTTTTTCTTTTATTATTATTGCTACATATGTACATATATACATACATATAATGTATGTGTATGTTAATATATAGATAGATAGATATAGATATCTTAATAAATATGTTTTTTTTCTTCATGTGTATATGGTTTCAGAGTTGACCACTTTGCCCTGGACAACCAATAATAGGGCTCATCCCTGGAAGAGGACATTTCTCTTAATTGCATCAGTTATTAATTGCCCATAGTTCTTTGCTGGGGACCAGGACCATGAAAACTTTCCCCCTTCTATATTAACATTTCCATTGATATTGTCATTGTTCTGGTCTTGTTTATGAAGTCGTTTATAGGAGAGATATTCTTACAGTCTTCCTACTCTCTTTGTGATGTTCCATGAGCTGTTGATGCAGAGTTGTGATTTATCCACTGTGGCTGGGATGCCCATAATTTGTTGGTCTTTGCATGGTTCCCAGCTTTTGGCTCTTTGTGATAGTCTCCATTTGTTGTAAATACAGTATTCTTTCATAAGGAATGATAGCTACACTTCTCTGTGAGTATGAGGATAAGATTTAAAATGTAGTAAGGAATTATGATGGTCTAGCAACATGGCAATAACAGATTATTTTCTAAAGTCCTCACTAGCCCATTTTCTAGGTTTCCAGTAATACACAATTTCCCTCCTTTTGAGTGGGCGGTGAGTCTCATTAGATAGCAATTGGTTGCCATATACATGTGAGTGCCACTTACTGCACCTTCATGCATTTCTTTTCATACTGGTAATTGTTCGGCTTCATAGGTGTTTCAGCTGTGTAGGACATTAACTGCTTCCTTCCCTTTGCAGTTTGCATATTATTTTCTGGACCCATAGAATCTAGATCACAAGAATGTGTATTTCACATCAGATCCATTTTGAATCATCCAAGTACAGTGTCTTAAGTGTGTATTGCCTTCAGCAATGGGGGCCTGATGTAGGAGGTTCTTCTGTTTATGTGTTGCTTTCATTGGTTAATCAATAAAGAAACTGCTTGGCCTGCCTGATACGGCATCACTTAGGTAGGCGGAGAAGACAGAACTGATTTCAGGGAGGAAGAAAGCAGAGTGAGAGAGCTGCCATGGAGATGCCACGTCAGACATGCTAAATATTTCCCAGTAAGCCACGACCTCGTGGTAAACACAGATTTAATAGAAATAGGTTAAATCAAGACATGAGAGCTTGCTAGAGATAATGGGCCAGGCACTGTTTAAATGAATACAGTTTCTGTGTGATTATTTCAGGTGTAAGCTAGCGGTGGCCAGAACAAGGGGCCCCTCAACAGGGGCCTACCCTCAACTCCCGAGGTGCAATCAAGGAAACACCAATAGCCTATTTTGTTTGGGGAGTCACTTGAAATACCCTGACCAACCATTCAAAAGGAGTGCTGAGGTTTTTATTTGTACCCTAAAATGTGTTGTGTATAATTATTTTTTGGTTTTGGTTTTTCAAGACAGGGTTTCTCTGTGTAACAACCCTAGCTGTCATGGAACAAACTCTGTAGACCAGGCTGGCCTCAAACTCACAGAGATCTGCCTGCCTCTGCCTCCTTAGGGCTAGGATTAAAGGTATGCATCACCACTACCTGGCTGTTGTATATAATTTTAGGAAAACATAAAATTATTCCTTGAAGCTTTATCAAACAACCTTCATATTATTTATCCTCCATCCCTGCTTCTCCTATATGGCCCTCATTCCCTCCCCTCCACTTGGAGCCCCCTCCCTGTTACTCTCTTTACTACTTCATACCACCTGTATCCTTTTATTGGCCTCCCAAGCTCCCTGTCCCTAACTGTGGTTCCTTTATTTACTCTTGGTTTATGTAGTTACTCCATGTTTCATGCTCACAACTGAAGAGTTGGAACCACAGAAGAGAGTGGACTTGCATCATTTGTCTTTGTGGATCTGGGCTACCTTACTCAACACAGTGTTCTCTAAATCCATCCATTTACCTAAAATTTTCATGTTTAAATTTTCTTTACACCTGAATAGTATTCCATAATGCATATTTAACACAGTTTCATTATACATTCATCAGTTGCAGGACATTTAGATTGATTCCATTTCCTGGCTATTATGACTGGAGAAGCTATGAACATTGCTGGACAAAAATGCTAGAATAGGATGTTGGTTCCTTTAAGCATATGCCAAGAAGTGGTATACCTGCATCATATGGTAGATTTCTTTTCAGGTTTTTTGAAGATTCTCCACACTGATTTCCAGAGTGTCTAGATCACTTTGCAATCTCACCAACAGTGAATGTGGGTTTGCTTTTTCTTGCATCTCCTCCAGCATTTTCATGAATTGATTTGTGGATCTTAGTCACGCTAACAGGGGTGAGGTGGAATCTCAAAGCAGTTTTAATTTGAATTTTCTTAGTAGCTAAAGCTCATGAATAGCCTTTGAGGTATTTGTAAACCAGTTTTATTTCTTCTATTCAGAACTCTGTTTAGATTCCTAGTCCATTTTTAATTGTGTCTTTTGTTTAGACTCCTAATTCCTTTCTAGTTGGCTCATTTGAACTTCACCTTTTTTTTTCTAGTTCTTTGTATATGTTGAATCCTTTGTGAGATGAATAGCTGGCAAAGACTCCCTCTGATTCTTTGGGTTTCTTCTTCATTCAATTGGTTACTTCCTTAGCTATACAGAAGCTTTTTCGTTTATGAGGTCCCAGATTTCATATATTCATCTTAATTCCTGGGCAAAAGGAGTCCTGGTCAGAAAGTCCATTCCTACAGGTATATCTTGTAGGGTACTGTCTTTGCTTTCTTCTAAAAGTTTTAGTATTTTAAGTTTAAAATTGAGTTCTTTGATCTTCTTGGATCTCATTTTGGTGCAGGATAATAAACAAGAGTCTTATTTCTATCTTCTGCATGTGGACAACCAGTTTTCTCAGCACCATTTTTATTGCTTATTTTTATTGTGTACTTTTTGTCAAATATTAAATGATTGTAGTTACAACTATTCGTGTTTTACCTTCAGTTTTATTTCATTGGTCTACATACCTGTTTAGTGCAAATATCATAATGTTTTTATTATTATAGTTCCATAATATGACCTGATGTTCTTGAAAGACAATCCCTCCAGTTTTCTTTTTGCTTTGAGTTATTCTGGCTATTCAGGGACTTTTCTGGTTGCATATGAATTTTAGAAGGCTTTTTTCTATTTCTGTAAAGAATGGTGTTGATATTTTGATAGAGATTTCACTGAAACTGCAAAGGACTTTTGATAAATTGGTCAATTTCACAATATTAATTCTATAAATCCAAGAACAAGAGATGTCTTTCCGTTTCTCAATCTTGTTCTTTAGACACTTGAACTTTTCATTGTAGAGAACATGCACTTTCTTGGTTACCTTTATTCAAAGTTCCTTTATTGTCTTTTATGTTATTGTTAATGACCTCTTAGTGTATTTGTTGGTGGTGTTTAGACAGGTTGTAGAATTTTATAAGTTTATTTTCATACCTTGCAACTTCTCTGAAATTATTGATTGTCTCTAGAATTTTTGTGGTTGGATTGACTGGATTTCTTAAGACTATCATAAGATTTGATAACAGGGATAATCTGAATTCTTCTTTTCTTATTTGTGTCCCCTTAATTTCTTTCTATTGACTTATTACTCGGGCTATTATGTCCAGCAATGTATTGAAAAGGAGTGCAGATAGTGGGCAGCCCTATATCATTCCTGTTTTCAATGGGGATTGCTTTGAATTTTTTCTCAATTGAGGATGATGCTGGCTGTGGGTTTGTCATATGTAGACTTATTGTGTTGAGGTTTTTTCCCCCTTCAGAATGATGACATTTATAATGAAGTCATGTTGGATTTTGTCAAAGACTTTTTATACATCTATTGGTTTTTATCTTTATTTAAGTACATTTGTATGGTTTACTATGTTTATTAATTTATATATGCTAAACCAATCTTGCATTTCTTGAATAAATTCAACTTGATCATGGTAGATGATCTTCTTGATCTGTGCTTGTATTTCATCTGCTACCTTTTTTTTAAAGGATTTTTAAATCCATGTTTACGAAGGATATTGCTATGTGGTTTTGTTTTTATGTGGTTTTACCTGGTTGGGATATTAAAATATAATGGCGTTATAAACAAATTTTGGAGTCATTCTTGTGCTTCTTACTTTTTTCTTTTATGTTGTTTTCCTTTTTGTCTTTAAGAGTTTAAAAAGAATTGGTGGTAGTTCTTTGAAAATCTGGTAAAATTTTTCTGTGAATCCATCTGGACCTGATTTTTGTTTATTTGTTTCTTTGCTTTTTTCAGGAGGCCTTTTATTGTTACAATCGCCTCCTTTTTATGTGCCTATTTTAGTTGTTGAGCTCTTCATGGTTTAATTTTAGTTGTTTAGATGAAGCAAGGAATACATTCATTTCTTGAGGATTTCTAACATCATGGAGTGTAAGTTTTGAAAATATTCCCTTATAATATTCTGTATTTTTTAGTGAATATTGTAATGTTTAACCATTGATTTCTGATTCTGTTTACTTGTGTCATCTTTTTATTTCTTTTGGTTAATTAGGTCAATTTTGGTTGAGGTCAATCTTGCTTATCTTCTCAAAGAACTAGCTCTTAAATTTATTGACTCTTTTTATTGTTTTCTTTGTTTATATCACATTATAATTCCTAATAATTGCTCTTTAAGTCCATGAATCAAGAACTCTGCAATCTGCATTTTAAGGTATCCTTGGGTGACTGATATATATTGAAATGATTCTACTTTATGGATTCCATAAAGTTCATCACATACAGTCAAATTCATAAAGTTTAGCATGCTTTCATGCATATGGCTGTGATTTCAGCTATATTGGAAACATACTAATTGATGACTGCCATTTCATTAAAAAGACTTTTCACAAAAAAAGTCAACATGCTATACAATTAAGAAAGGAAGGCATTTGGAAGCCAATCACAAAGAAGTGAATTCCAGGCATAGCGATGCACACCTTTAATTCTAGTATTCAAGAGGCTGAGGTAGGCAGATTTTTTTGAGTTTGAGGCAAGCCTGTTCTACATAGAGAGTTCAAGGACAATCAGAGTTGTGTAGAGAAATCCTGTCCCAAAAAAAGGAAGTGAAAATGAAGAGACTCTCACAAAGTTTCTTAATAGAGTGATTAAAAACTTTAGAAGTGTGTAAATGTACCACATTCTCTTCATCTATTCTTCAGTTGAGGGGCCTCTAGATTGTTTCCAGGTTCTGTCTATTACAAATAATACTGCTATAAACATAGTTGAACAAATGTCTTTGTAGTATGATTGAGCAACCTTTGGCTATATACCCAAAAACAGGCACAGGCACAAGCTACACCAATTGGAAGAAAAGATGAGTAAATTCCGGTGTAAGAATTCATGCAACTGCAAATGGATGGAACTAGGAAAAATCATCCTGAGTGAGGTAACCCAGACCCAGAAAGATGAGCATAATATGTACCCACTCATAGGTGAATACTAGCTGTAAAGCAACAGATAAGGAGCCTATAGTCCACAACCCCAGAGAAGCTAAGTAACAAGGAGAACCCTAAGAGAAACATACATGTATCCCCCTTGGAATGGGAAATAGACAAGATAACCTGAGAAAATAAGGAGCATGGGGGTAGGGGGAAAAGGGAAGACAGAAAGGGAAGAGGAGGGGAGAAGGGGAGGGGAAGGGGGAGGAGAACTAGAGGGAACTGTGCATTTCAGGTTCTGTCTCAGTAACAGACGGATAAGACATGTGAATTTTTAGACTATTTAAAAAAGTTGAAACCTTTAAAATGTACACTACTACTAGAACATTGCATGGGGCTTATTGTCTAAAATGGGTAAATTGTAGTCAGTGAAGCAATCAATATTATGCAGTCATTCAACGCTTTGTTGATGTTGTTTGTCTTGATGCACATACCACATTTGTAACTTTCCAACAGTATAATTGAGCTTCTTGATATACCTTACAGAGTGTATTGTAAATATCATCAAAGCTTGTAAACAATCTCAATAAGGCTTCATCGTACACTTCTACTTGGGGGGGGACTATTTAATTTTCTAACTTTTTAAAAGATTTATTTATATTATACAGTGTTCTACCTGCATGTATGCCTGTAGGCCAGAAGAGGGCACAACATCTCATTATAGATGGCTGTGAGCCACCATATGGTTGCTGGGAATTGAACTCAGGACGTCTGGAAAGGCAGCCAGTGCTCTCAACCTATGAGCCATCTCTCTAGTTGCCTAATTTTCTAAGTTTTATATGCCAGTAAATTTTTTAGATGGGAAGCCTTACAAATTCAGTTTTAGATGTTTAAATGCGTATTTAAAATGAGAGGCCATTTGTCCCTAAGGTTAAAAATTCTATCTTCCAGAGGTCTGAAATTAATCTGTATCTGAGATTCAAAAGCCTAGAATGTTAAGAAAATCCATTTTCAGAAGCTATATTACTAAATTGAGCATCGAAAAAATTTAAATTCTCATGACATTTTTCCATAGTATGATAACTGAAAAATAATTGAGTGACTACACTTTATTGTTAAATATTCAGCACTTCAGAAGGCACTTTTAAATCAATTTATATACTGACTCTTGAGACTATTTTAAATCTAACATCAACATTCTATCAGAGATAAATTGCTTTTCTCCTTAGGTATGGCAAAAGAAGCCATGGAAAATTAACATTATGTAATTTAAATGTAAAAAAAATAAATGATGTAATGCTCTCTTCTCCCTGCAATACAAAAAGATGAATTGGAAACTTCATTGCTGCAGCTCTTAATTGCTGACTCAATTTATGATTTAGTAAAATGAATTGTATGTCAATCTTTTTAAATAAGTATGAATAGAACCGGTGTTTTAATAAGCACCTTCTTCCATGAAGGTCAGAAAATCTTTAAGGCAAAAATGTCTAATAGATATTACTAAATATACAAGGTCTGGATGTATTGCTTCTTGACATGTTCTTAAATGAAATGATTTTCACTGGTGCTTGAAGGTCCACTCAACTACTTTTTGATAAAGCATCTGTGACAAGATCATTCTTGATGAACTGCTGAGCTCTTGGTCAGAAAATTAATATGCTCTCATCAATGTAATATAGGGCTGGTGGGAAAGAAAGGAAGAAAATATCTGTGTTGTTAAGGGAACTTGCATCAGAATTGGCTGCTATATACAGTTGGTTTCCTCGTGGACAATAAAGCACAAAATGCCTCTCTTGGACACCTAATGAGGATATGATAGACTCTGTGCTTCCTAATTTGCATATCAGACATCATGCCATGTGTACAGAGCATCATGGTGTTCAAACATCTCCCAAGTAGCTGAATGCTGGTTTTCAAAGTGCCCTTGGCTCCCAAACAGCTGAAAAGACACTGGTGAGCAGATGGCCATTGTGTGATGAAAAGTCCAATTGTATTTGCCTTCTCTAATGGAGAGAAAGCCAGGACAGTCAGGCAGGTCAAGGCATGGTCCTACTGTGTCTGAAGAGAAATTTGGAAAGCTCAGTTGGATAGCTAATGACACAACTTAGAGGGCCCCAGGCTGAGTCTGTACCTGCAAACATTGGGAAGGAAAGCAATGAAGCACTAAGCCAGAAAACACAGGTCCACCAGCCCTCTGAACACTACCCGACAGCACAGGAGCACTGAAATCAGATAGAATTGTGCTTTGCATTCCAGCTGCACCAATATAAAAAAACTGCATGACACGAGGGAATCTAAATCAGCTCTCTAAGTTGTAGTCTTCTTAAGAATAAAGAGATCATGGGGCTGGAGAGATGGCTCAGTGGTTAAGAGCACTGGTTGCTCTTCCAGAGGTCCTGAGTTCAATTCTCAGCAACCACATGGTGGCTCACAACCATCTGTAATGAGATATGGCACCCTCCTCTGATGTGCGGACATACATGGAGGCAGAATGTTGTATACATAATAAATAAATACATCTTTTAAAAAGTTTGCTTTGTAGTTTGGGTGTGGTGGCACACACCTTTAAAAAAAAGAATAAAGAGATCACAAGAACCATACTCTCTGTTGCTGTGAGAATACCATGAAACAACATAAATATACACAACACCAAAAATAGCATTGCTTCATGATAACAGTTCAGTAAATGTTAACATGCTTTAGCAATTATCTGGGGAATGCAGGCAAAAGTATACAAGAGGGTTTCTTATGCTGCTTTCTCTAGGAGTAGAGCTTGACATGGTGATGATTTAAAACTAATATAAGTGGCCATTGCAGGACTATCTCCCACCTTTGTTCTATAAAAATCCACAGGGATCTCACAAACTGACTGTCCACATCTAATCGCATTTTGTATTCAATGAGTCTGTGCTAGTAGCTTGAAATCAGCTATGACATTTTACCTAACAAAGGCTATAATCAATGTCTTCCCCTTATCCATTTCAGGAAATTGTCAAGCATTAACCAGTACATCCTTGCTTGTAATTAAATTGCAAAATCTATTTATAAGCCTAACTCCTACATACGATTTACAAGGTGAGATAAAGGCTAAGCGGGGAAATTGCCAAGTATCTGCGAACAGCTGAGAGATCCAAGTTCCTCAAGTGACCTTTTTGAAATTATTTTTTAAAATTTCTCCATGTGTGCCATTAAAATTTGTTTTGTTTGTGCCATATGCATGGTGTATACATTTGTGTGTATATATACATGAACATATGACACACACACATGATAAGCAAGGAAGGATGCACCCACAGATGAGAGAAAAGGAAGAGTAATTGCATAAACATAAATGTATGTGCATGGGAGTTGAGGCTAGAATATGACATCAGGTGACTGATGTCAAATAGATAAATAATTTCTCCACTTTCGTTTGGAAACAAGTTTCTCACGGAACCAGGAGTCTGCTGATTGCCTAGTTCCTGGGAACCTCCTATCTTCCTATCCTTTAACACTGGCATTAGAAATGCTCATTGCCATACGTGGCTTTATTTTGCATGGGCACTAGAGACCTGAAGTCAAGTCTAGACTGAGAAGACTGAGCAGAAAATCATCAACCACACTGAACACAGAGATTACCATGGTTTGTTTCTTCAGAAGGGTTCTGTACATTCCTCAAATACAGTTTCAGGTTAGTGGAGCTTATTTCCATAAGAAAGTAATCAAATTCACTAGAAAATGATTTCAAACCATGACAAGAGTTCCTATAAACCAGGTTTACCCAGTGGTGTACAAAAACCAACTTTGTGGACACCATTACAAAGTAGATCTCTCTCATGGAGAATATGGAAACATCAGTCCTAAGGACTCTTTTAGTGTTTCAAAACAATGATATCAAAAAATTTGGTCTTACAAATCTTCAAATATCATAAAAACAGAACAAAATAAAAAGGAAACACTCAAAATTTATTTTCCAAATTCACCAAGTCCTTCAGAAAATTGGATCAAAAGTTTCGATTATCCCCCTGCAGGTGATGCTCCATCCCAACATGATGAGTTCAGATTCATCAAAAAGCACATGCTATTGATGGAATACATGTCCGATATCCCAAATCTAATATAAAAGGCCTTAAGAAGCATATTTCTCAAATTTTCCTAAATCTCTTAGAGCCATGAAGTCTAAGTCTAAAAGGAAACCCCAATGTTTATCTGTGACAATAGATCAAGTGACATATTTTATGAATTTGAAGAATAGATATCAAACACAAATTAAAAGTACAGAGAAGTCTTATTTTAATATCTCATTGGCAAAATATATATTTAGCTAGACAATGATATATATCTATTTCCTAAAAAATTAAAATCAAACAAAATGTTAATATGTGAAGTTGTTTTCATACATAGTCCTTTCCAAATTTTTAGGAGTGTTTCCATGTGCTCACCTCAGAGAGAGCCTTCTTTTCTAATACTGCCCTTCTTCTTTCATCCTTCTTCACTCATCCCGTTTTAGTTCTTTTTACTGTAATTTATGATTTTTTTTTCATTTATTTCACATGGCCTATAAAACCTAAGATTAATTGGTTGCTTATGACACAATGTTTTTCTGGATGACTAAGAAGGACTTTTAATTTAGTTTCTATTGCACCCCTTATAATATTTTACAATGCCTCCTTCACAATTTAAACTTCACAGGAATGATTACCATGTCTGTTCTCATAGCGGTTGTCTTTCAACTCACTAAGACAGTGACAGACTGTAAGTGCTTGCAGAATAAGTAGATCTGATCATTTTTAGCATGCATAAAAACTGTTATATTCTTTTTAAGCATTATATAAAATTCATCATACTAATATTTCCTATGTAGTATTCCTCTTCTTTTTAATATAAATTAATAGTATTTATAGCATTTCTGATGCTGAAAAGAAGGGAAGGTGAAAATGGACATGTGAGAGGGTATAAGAAAGATAAAAAAGAAAGAGTAATAGAGGGAAGGAATATGGCCAACATTCATTACATTCATATATGAAAATTCATAAAGAAACCTCTTACTTTGTTCAATTATTACATGCTAATAAAGTACATAATTTATATTTACAATGTATTATTGCCATAGTGTTTGAGATATATAAAGCATGTAAACTGTAGTCCATTTGCAGCATTATCAAGTAATAGCATCAATATTATCATTATAAAATAATAATAGTTTTCCTTTTTTCTTTGACTATGCAAAAGTTAACTCAAGAATTAACTTTATCTCAAAATAGATCTGTTGCATTTTGATGTTTTCTCGTCTGCCTTCATTTATATTTCTAGCACATAGCAGAAACCTATATCTGAAACTTAGCAGTGAAGGTCTTTGTATATATATTTTTCAAATGTTTCATATTAAGATTTCACTATTTGCATAGCCATTCAAAATTTGTATTTATCCCGTTATATATACAAAGGCTATTATATTATATTATATTATATTATATTATATTATATTATATTATATTATATTATATTATATTATATTATAAGGCTCTAGGCTAAAAAGTGAAAAATATGTGTGGTGATAGTAACACTAGTAAATTTGATTTGACCATTCTGCACTGTATACATATTATATTAATATATATTATATATACACACATACAATGAAACATATTATTGTACCCCAAAATGTATTCAATGTAATTTTAATGACAAATTCGAAAACCTGTCCCCTGGACTGTTCAAATAATGCCTGCATATATGAACTATTTTTCAGAGGAATATCTTTTAGACAAAATCTTAGATATATTTGTATTTTAATGTGGACATAAATTGCCAGATACAGGAATTGGGTTTTGTTTTCAAAAAAACTTTATGAAAGAGATATTTTACGAAGAGTTCTGTTTTGACCAGCCTATTTAGCGTCATACCCTTATACCTCTATGTTTCTATCCTTATGTATGGGTATTGTTGCTCTCATGTCATAGAGCTTATCTCCAAGTCATTCCATGTTTCATCATCTCTGATTTGAAGATGATCACATGACTGCCATCCCTTAAATCCAGCCTGTACACTATATCACGATTAAATTACCCCTAAAAACATTTTACTCACAGTGTACTATTTGAGGTAAGCTTTACCCAATCTGGAAAGATGTCCAGATTTTCATTTATTTTTTCTGATTTTTATGGTGTGTGTGTTATGTAGATGTACTAAAATACATATATCCTTTTCTGAAAGAATGGAGTATTTAGGATGTATTTAGTTTTAATCTTTTGTTTAATAAAAAAATGGTGATGATTATTCTACCCCCATGCTCCCCCCCCAAAAAAAATTGCAAAGGCTATCAAATTTATTTTGCCAAGATTACAGGCCATTGAAATCCACATTTTTTCTATGGCTGCCCAAAGGCACCAAGTGATCTTTGTGGAAGTCTTTCTGGCTTCATCTATCAGTGTGACATCTTATATTTCCCATCCTCTAGAACATACAGCTGACTGATCACCTCTACAATGTGGAGGAGTTTTGTGCTTGTCAAGAAAGCTTTAAGAAAGGGAGTGATATGGGTGTCTAAGTTACCACTTTGGTAGCTGTCTGCATCATTTATTAATAATGTCACCTCTCAAGGAAACTATCAAATAAGATAAACTATGAGAATTTGCAGAAGTTTCTAAGGGGAAAGTGCTCAAAGTACCTCTAGAGATGATCTCATTTTCCCCCTCTCAGCTGACAGGCCATGGAACTCTATGAGAAGTTGAAGTGTACTTAGTGTGGAAGTTAGTATGCATAGTCTGCCCATTAGCTGCTGAACACTGGACCCCATGAGTTTCACTACTATGCTGAATTTAGCCTTTCATTACACTATAGTACTAAAACTTTTTTTTTTAAGAAAAAGAAAGCACCTGATGACTCAGGTCATATAGTAATTCTTATTTATATAACTTCTCCTTATCCAAGCATAGAAGAAGGCAAGGCTGCAGATATGTGCCTCCTTCTTATTTGTCATAGGTGGGAGATCTAATCAGCACCAACAAAGACATGCTAAACCTTAATGCAGAGACACAAAAGTTCCAGAAATGTTCTGACTCCAGTGAACATTCTAATATATGGTTTAGTGTCTGTTTTGAGAGTGTCTGTAGCTTTTAGTAGTTCTCAATTAGAGAAAGCCACAGTCTTCCATCAATGGATGCTTTTGTTTGGTGGTGCTAAGTGGCTACAAATCTGCTATAATGGAGTGCTTTCTCTTAGAGCTAGTAAGTTTTTGGTTACCTAGGTTTCTGTAAGTACTTACCATTACAATGCATGCAGAATTAAATTAAATGAACACTGTCATTTATTATCATGGGCCATGATGATGCAACTGGTATACTCAGTATCAAGAAGGGCTATAGATTTCCAAAGGTAAGCAATGTAATGTGAGCAACAAATGTAGAACAGAATGTCTATGCCAAAGACATTAGAACAAAAATTCCTTTCCCCAAGCTTAATATGTCCTCAGATTTCCTTTTTTTATTTTTGGATGTATTCGGGGGAAAGAACATGCTTTAAATGGAGAGAGTAGGGATTCTGACCATATAATGTAGTTTCAATTCCCTCAGTTCTTCAAAGCTGATTTATTTTGGGGGACAGGTTTTCACTATGTAGCCCTGGGTGGCCTGGAACCTCAATATCTATGCTGACTAGAATTCACAGAGATCTGCCTGCCTCTGCCTCCTGAGTGCTTGGGTTAAAGGCTTCCATCATCCCATGAGGCTCAAAACTGATAGTCATTATAGGTATTTCCGTAAGCCAACAAATGAACCAAATCCCGATTGACTTATTAATTAAACAAACATCCCCAGTTTGAATTCCAAGGTAGGAATACAAGGTAGGGACTCTCAAAGAATTTCACACTTCTACTTATTTGGCTATCAGGTATGATTTGGTGCCTAAAATATCTAGTTGCATAGCCTATTTCACCAGGCTCTGTGTATGCTCTTTTCACAGTACTGACTGGCTCCATAAATTTGGTTGTCAGCTTTGAAGTTTGCTTTGCGAGGGTCAGAATGTACTGATCAATATTCTATATCTTTCACTAGTTTCTTACAAGAATTTGTGGCAATAACTAAATTATCAGTACTAAAAAATAGAATAATAAGTGCTTCCTAGTTATTGGAAATATTAAACAAAGAAGATTCATATTATATGTACTTATCAGAGCATCTTCACAGGAGAAGTTATGCTAAATGTTAACTATGCTTAGTGTTATCCATAATCATCTATATAAACTGCTTAGAACCATCTTAAAAATCAAGAGTCTTTCTTGAACTGCAACCAGAACAGTGGCTGGGTATGAAGAGAATAGTTAGAAACATTTTCCTTTTTATTACAGACTCAGCTTTCAAACACATCTCTCCAGAAAGTGAGTACTACACATCTACCTATATTTTGCTCAGTGTTTGACTCACTGGATTATCTCTACCCAATTCTAACGGATTCTATGATGAGTCATGCTATGCATTTACTCAAATAACTGTCCTCTTAGTTATAGGAACAGTTGATTGAAGACTCATGCCTTTGTGATGAGATTCTAACCAATCCCTTTCTCGTAATGTCTGTTTAATATTAGTCAGTTGTGTCTGTGTGACAAAATCTTGGGCTAATCACCACTTTTGGCAATTTCCTTCCCAATCCCCCCATTTTGGTTTCTTATGTCAACAGGTGAATAGAGATGAACCCAATATATTTGATAGAAGCACCAATCTAAGTAAATTTCACAAGTATGGAAAAATTCACCTGTAGATGAAAGTTTCTGTCCTGCCTGGTCCCACCTGGTTCCTCAGCCATTCAGTTCCCAAGAAACACACTGTTTGGCCTATAAACTGTTTGGCCTATTAGTTCAGGCTTATTATTAACTAGCTCTTATAACTTAAATTAACCCATAATTCTTATCTATGCTAGCCACATACCTTTACTCAGTGAGGCATTCTCATTCTCTTGCTTCCTCTGCATCTGGCTGAAGACTGACTCTGCCTTTCCTCTTCCAAGAATTCTCTTCATCTTATTACCCTGCCTATACTTCCTGCCTGGCTACTAGCAAATCAGTGTTTTATTGAACCAATATGAGTGACAAATCTTTACAGTGTACAGAAACATTATCCCACAATCACCACCATTTTTATATTAGATGATTCGTGGTTACAACCCAAGAGAAGGAAGGGTTCTTTGTGGCTCACAATCAAAAGTTTCAGTCCGTAGTCTTTGATTTAATAGATTCTGGTACCACAGTGAGGAAGAACATTTTAGCAACAGGAACTGTGGAATACCCTATTGAGCACATGAAGAAGAGAAGCAAAAGAGTGGTAGAGAGGTTTCTAAAACATAATACGGCTTACAAATATCTGTCCACAAAGACCAACTAAATTTCATGCCCTATTTTATAAAATGTTCCAGAATAATGTAAAGCAAGCTTTCAATACATGAGTCTTTAAATGGGACACCATCTAAACAGTAACACTGGTGTTTCCCCAATATATTTTGCTACATGTAGGTTGGTGACATAAAGAATACAGTAAACACAACACATTCAATTTAAAAACATCAATTTAGAGGAAAGCATATGGAACAACCAACATCAATCCATCATTCATGAAAACATGGCTAGTCTCCGCTTTGACTTTATCAGTCCTACATTTCCCTATCTGATAGAGTTGTCTGTTTATTTAATCATTCCAGTTTCCTAAATTTAGTAATAATCAATGATTGCATTACTAGTATTGATCACTATTACTATAGTCCTACAATCATGAGAGATAAAGATCTATTTTCAGTACTACACATTCCAAGCGATATGAATCAGAATTCACATATGGAAGATGCTATAAAGCTAAACTGCTAGTATGCTGACATTTTTAACTGCAAAGAAGATGGAAAATAAAAGACGGAAGTTGACCTAGGCTCAGGCCCTCACCAGTAGTTAACAACATAATTAGGAAATGAGCATGAATAGCTCCACACACATGTACATGTTTTATATGTGTATACACACAATGGAGGTGGTAGCTGGATAGAGATAATATGCTTAAAAGAAATGTGGAAAGCTTATATAGGAAAAAACAAGGTGAGGTAGAAGTAACAGACTTTTTAAGTGATAATTTACTGCAAATTATGCCAATAGGATTAGGTCAAGAATGACGCATATAAGAAAAAAATGGTGATATCACAGCACATAAAAATAACAATCCCTAATTTCACATGAACATATATACAGAGAAACAATTAAAGTTTAGTCTTAATATAATTTTAAATACTTGGAAAAGTATGAGTTCTTCTCAATATTGACAAATATCACTGTCAATGTGAGAAAATAACACTTAACTCAAGGACCTATCTATCTCTGATTTAAGTAGATAGGTCCAATGTATTATGACAAAGTTTCTTATGAAAGTTCTGTCATTCAATCAAATATGATTATGACATTGTTCCTATAACATTTTTTTCTAATTATAATTTGCATGGTAGCAAAATTAAGTATACAAATACATTTAATGAAAGGTTTCATTATCATATCATCTGGCCCTGCCCAACCACAAGTTGGTGCATAAACAGATAACTGGTCTTTTTAGTTCCCTATTTTGATTTATGGTGTTCTTTGAGGAACATAAACTATGAGTGATTGTTCTTACTTTCGTCACATTTTTGTACTCATTTCATGCACCTAACTATTAGTCTTCATTTAATCAGTAAAGTTTCCTCTTTCATGAATTTCATTGTGAATACATCCCAATTTAGTCAGTCAACTGAAGGTGACATTTACATTTCTTTTGATATTACAAATAATACTATAACTGCAAGCAGAAGCAAATAGCAAAATAAGTATAAGTTTACCCAGTGGATGAGAACATCTGTACTTGAGTATTGAAGGCAATCATCAGGTTAAATTGCATTTGGATTATGCTACTTGCATTCCTATCAATAATATGAAGACACCCATTTCCCTAGGCCACAGATCCACTAATGATGGTTTTTCTTTCTGAAAACATTGATGACATCTCAAAATCCTTTCAAATATATGATCTCCACTTATAGTGGAAGGATATTTGAAAATTAGATAGGCACACTTTCTATTCTGAAAACATTTCTATTAGCTTACCTCTTAGGCCCATTTGTAGAGTTGATCTATACCTATCTACTGCGTTAGATAGTCTTTTGTCTGTGAGTTTTCTCACATTATCTATTTGTATTGTGCTGTTCATTTCTTGCTTCAAGGATTTTAATATCAATTCTTGCCTAAGAATAATGGCATATCTTATGACACAGCATTAAAGAGTAGTTCATCTCATCATTAATGATAGTAGCAGCTGAGCATTAATATTTTATACATGACAAGTATGCAAGATAGTGCTGATGCCAGATAAAATTCAGTATAAACTGTTATATTAGTTCATTCTTTATCACTAAAATAATAAGAAGGTCTGGTTTATAAAAAAAAAAGTATATTGTGGCTCAGAGTTCCATTACAAAACTGAGATGCCTCATCCCATGAAGTTTTCTTGATATCAAAGTTTTAAATCAGTGTAAGAAATCATAAACTGAGATAGAGAATGGCAGGTAATAAAACCAGCCAAACTGCCATGTAAGTAGACACAATCTGATCAGAATCCATTAAACTATTAACACAGTAGTGCTTTCCATCATCCATCAGGACTGAACCTTAATCTTTTCTGGCCCTACCTGTTAATATAAGAAACTGAGATATCTCAACATGATTTTAGAATGGTTGAAATCATATTAAAGCCAAAAATACAGTTAAATTAATCTTTCCCAAAATAATTACTTTTAGCATAAGTATACCACCAGTTGATCATGAAATATATGTATACTTAAAAAATTTACTCATCTGTTATTCAGAGTTAACTGTACATTCTGAATATCCATTTGCTTACTTCAACAACTTTGATTATCCTTTCATATTTTTGAGATCAAAGTGCTATGGCTATGGTCTATTGATCTCAAAGCATGTATCCAACTAATAATTTATAAAATTTTAAAATATTACAAAACTGTCCTGGACAAATACAAAGTTTATAGTTCTGGCGATTGGGCCCAAAAATTTTGCATATGCTAAGCAACTGTTCAACCGCTGAGCTGTGGTTCTAGATAAGACCCTTTAAGGACATGAAACTCCAATGTGCAAGGGATATATACAGGCTGTGAACAATACACCCTCAGCACCCATTTCCTTAGTGTGCACTTT
The DNA here is from genome assembly GCA_004026605.1 of Ondatra zibethicus. Lineage (NCBI taxonomy): Eukaryota > Metazoa > Chordata > Mammalia > Rodentia > Cricetidae > Ondatra > Ondatra zibethicus. The sequence goes on from PVIU01016775.1 coordinate 23,489, forward strand.
GAGTGACACAAAGTTGTTATTAGTAGTTTTCAAGAGAGTAACATCCTATTAAAGGTTTTCAATCATTGCTTGATAAACTATTCTCCATTTAAATGCACTCTCCTAGCCATAGTTTTTCTCTACTCATCCTAGTAATAACTATGAGCACATCTAATCCTTTTCCACATCAACCCTTTAAATGTGTGTTGACAACAATCAGCATTGCTTCTTTCTCTCTAATACATATTTTCAGTTCCATAAATTACCTGTTATAAAATGTTATTTCATTTCTGATTACACATTAGTAAATATTGATTTTATACAAGTTATACACCAGGCATTGTGCTAGATGAAATGAAATGGAAATGAGCCATAAAACATCACCACTCCTTGAGACAGTCTTAGTCTACTGGGTTAGGGCAGGTCTAGATACATAGAGGACGTTATAAGCAGTACTATAAAAATTGATGAGCAAGATATTTTAAGAAGAATGAAAAGTTGGTTCAACTTGGGAGGATAAGAAGACAGTGGGTGGCAAGGGGAAGGTTTAGCCAGAGTTTGGAATTTGATACCTAAGCCTTGAGTGTTCTATTCGAAGTTTCAGGTGGATCTAGAGAAATGAAAATTGCTAAATTCAATCAGTAATGAGGGGTGAATTTGACTGAAATATATTCTATACATGTTTGAAAATGTCATAAGTAAATCCATTATTAGGAATAATAATACATGCTAGTAAAAATGGCAAATCGAATTAAAAATTTGAAAACTCTATGTTCTGTAGTTATCATTCAATTGGTGTGCTCTTTCACCTGTGTTTCAGAAGGTTTATATTCAACTGCTGCATTGTTGTTGTTCACAGAATTTTAAGTATACAAATCTTGAATTCACTAAATGCACAGCATATGGATCAATTTCATTGAATTTCATTTGCAAGTATTACCCATCATATGTAACTTAAATGAGGTAAAACACTTGCTAATTTCTTCAGTTGCATCCTTTTCCAGTCCAGTTTCAAACTAACGTAGCATTTCTGTATAACTGATGTGTCATAAGAAACATTAATTTCTTTGCCAAGGCCAACATCAGTGGGTGATTGATTCACTTGCATGTTTAGTCAAAGTTTTATAACAAGAATATCAGGTAACATGTGATATCTGGTATCTAGTAATCAACCTATTTTTATAGTTCTTTCTACCTTTACCATTCAGCCAAATAATATTCCAAGATGTATCACTGAACTGAAGCATGAATTCTCATGTCAAGAAATTATTTCTGTAGGTTTGATTCAGTTTGTCTCATAGAAAACAATTTTTTTCACAAGCCATTTCAAGGTCCTCAAATCTGGTTGTTACCACCATTTTAATCTTATTTAAAAATAAATATGAATTCATATTTCTTATTGGTCTCCTTACCATTTTGTATTTTTCCACAATAATCTTTACTCAGATTTACTTAGACACAGCAAAAATATAGTTATTTTGAATAAGTACAGCACAAACACAATGGCAGAGAGTGGATGTACATGTGTTTATAAAGACATCATGCAAATAAGTAATACACATAAATATTGTCTGATGAAAAATGATTACTACATGTATTTTCAACATAGAAAAAATGAAAGGAACAAACCTAATAATATGCTTAATTTCATTTTTTAAAGATATGACAAGCTGGAGAGATGGCCCAGTTGTTAAGAGTACTAGCTGCTCTTCTAGCAGAGGCTTACTAACAGTCTTTAGTGACAGGGTCCCATTGTCCTTTTCCACCCTCTGTGGGCACCAAGCATAGATATGGTGCACAGGCGTACATGCAGGCAAAATACTCGCTCACATAAAAAAAATAGGATAAAGTAAAATAAAATAATTTCAAAAAGGATATGCACTTTAAAATAACAACTTTGCCAGACAAAATGACCCTAAACACAAAGTAGTGTATTTGTGATCTTAAGATGCAGATCAATGTCTAGTGAATTGAAATTTCAAATGTCATACAATTATTCTCTTCCCCAGACAGTATTAATTAATAGTTAACAATAGGTGACAGGAAGTTTGTTGCAGTTGCAACCTAAATTTTTGTTGTGATATATTTCTATTTGCTAAATAACTGGGTGTTTGTATTTCTTACAGCCAGACATGGAAAAACATCTCATCTCCCAATAGAATACCTAATAGAATATCTTAGCCTAAAGTGCTATTCTAGTCTTGCCTTGAGTTAATGTCCTTAAGCCTTATTTTCCAAAATATCATTGGGCAATACTTATGTCTTTAGAATATGTGTACAACTCCTTTGTACACACATGCACATGCTTGTTCTGTTATTCTATTTGTGTTATGTTTTTCTCCAAATGACTGTCTATTTACTGTATATATTATATTTTTCAAGGAACAGTATTTAAAATATTAAATGGAAAAACTGTTTTGCCATAAAAACATAGTCAAGCTCCTCATAAACCAACCAACAAAATCAGTAATGATAAGCTTCTTATTACTGGATGGGGGTATACATGAAAGGTACCCAACAATATGAATATCACTTAAGAGGCTAATCACATAGTCCATAAATACTTGGAAGAAAGTATTTCTTTTGTGGTGCAAAGTTATATTAATTGGGATAATCTGTTTTTTCTGGATCAATAAAAAATTGTATTATTTATACAATACATGAATTGTGATAAGCAATTTAATTACTGCACACTTTAATTTCATCTTTCTAAATATGGTGAAAATAATCAAACCTTTATTTTAAGATGAAATGTTTTATGGTAGCTAAAGAATTCAGAATATCAACAAGCAAAATTTAAGCAATCAATATATGTTAACTAGCTGTGGTTCCAGTGGTGGAATTCATCATTATAGTAACAGACAATATCAAAGCCAGTGTGGGATACATACACAATATTTAATATATACAATATTTAAAAATAAATAAATACATATATACATAAAGCATAAAGAAAGAAAATTACTCTGATAGCTTGGACCTCTAATTCCAGTTCTTCAGTAGCAAGAGGATTGCCTTGAATATAAAGTCAGCCTGGGATACATAGTAAGGTAAGTCACTATGGTCTACAAAATAAGAAAATGTCTCAAAACAACAACAATCAAAAAAGAAAAATATTTAAATCTATAATAATAAAAATCCTAATAAAAATTACCACACCGTCTTAACTAACACAAAGGGTTATTCTCTGCTTTTTATAATTTTGTGCTTGGGATATAATACAGAACACATTTCTCAGTTACTAAAATTAGAGACATTATTAAAAGGAACTATCTACATGGCACAGGATAGTTTTAATCTTTTATTCATTATTGTATTGTTGGTTATTATTCTTGTGGTTTCTTTCATCCAGAAAAGAGAAAAGTGAAAAGAAGAACCTAAAAGCCATTAGACATTCTTAGTATTGCTCACTATTCCTAGCCATCAAGAACATACATATCAGAACTACTTTGAGATTCAATCTTACTCTAGTAAGAATGGCTATTACTAAGCCCAAAAATGACAATAAATGATGGTGAGAATGTGGGAGAAAGGGTACCCTACATACTTTCAGTGGGTGTGTAAATTGATGCAGTTATGGTGAAAATCAAGTTGAAATTTCTTAAAAGCACTAGAAAAGGATCCTAGTATATGGACTTCATATCCCACCCCAGAGATTCTTTAAATATTCTTTATTTCAGTATTCACAATAGTAAGGAAATGAAGTCATTGTTGTATGGGGGGCATTTTAAACATTTTAAATGCCATATTCTGAAGGTCTCTGAAAGATTTGAAGAATATCTCTCTATCTGAAATACTTCTCTGTACATCTAGAAAATATAACTAACATAACCACAGACTTGACTATTATAGATGATTATCTATTAACCTATATTTCTTAATTATACATTATATTTTTCAATGAACTACACAATCACAATACCTTAATCAAGATCAGAAATACATATACATATAACTAATTGACCTTAAATTTGTGTCAATAAAGCAAGATCCATACCAATGCAAATTACTATAGGATATCCCCCTTCAAATGTAAACAAACATTTATAGACAATACTTGGGAATATGGGCATAGTTTCATCCATACTGCTTCATGTTGGTTCGGGGCACTGTTAATCAGGTCTTTCATGGTGTATTCTGTGTGCTAGGTTCATCTCAGTCAGCAGTTGGGTGAAGAAATTTTTTGAGGGTGTTTATGGCAACCTTTCAGGAGGCCTCAGACCATGAAACCATATTTTCCTGTAGGCAATCCACAGGTTCTCATCTTCTGTGAAAACAAAATAAGAACCTCTTTTCTAAAGCAACATGTTCTTAGACACAAATTCTGAAGTCAAGATACCTTTACAATATACATGCTGGTTTAGCTTAGCATCCCATACAATGAAATGTCTCTCTGTACTCAGCTCCTTCACAGTCAAAAGATTCAAAGAAATCACAATAATATGCATAATCCAGACTTTCTACGTATTCTCCATCTTTATATGGCTTATTTTTCTTTACTCCTTTTAATCTATGACTATCTGTACTCTATCTCTTTAAAGAGTTTTCCCTTTTTTAAAAGCATTAACTTTTTTATGACTCTCTATACTATTTTTCTTCTGTCTCCCAAGCATACATACATTTATCCAACAATGTGACCAATTTAGAGGTCTGTTATGTGTGATTCTGTCCTATTGTGAATCTATAATTCTTTACTGTCCAGGAGCACTTCTTAAAATGCTAAGTGCTTCTTAAAAATTTATGTTACACCATTAATAGGGGAAATATGGTACCACCTGTTTACCTGCCCAGTCTAAAACTTAAGCTGCACTATTATTATAATAAATACAGTAGCTCCTGCCTGTGCAATGCACAGTTTAGCATGGTGGAGCTACTTTTGCCTCTGAGCCACTTGTACCTCTGAGCCACATGCATTGCCCCACTTCCAAGAACACAGCGAGTCCACATTGTCATCGAGCAAGCCATGACACTTTACTCACAAACCCCATCCAAATGCTGTGTCTCCTAGAAGAGCCAGAGGTAGTGCTAGCAGCATAGCCCAGAAAGCTGGCATTTTAAAACTGCCACTTTTTTGTTTTGGTATCACTGAGTTAGGAAAACCTCTCTTAAAGGAGCTGTGGCATGCCACAAGCAAACAGCAAAAAGCTGTATTAAACTCTGTATTTTTGTGTTTAAAATTAAACTTTCTCAGGTTTATAAGTGGATTTAGTACATTACGTTTACACCAATTGTTGCATGGGGGGGGAGGCCTGCTTGTTCTTCCCAGCTGCCCAGCTAGCTTATACCCAAAGTAATCACACAGAAACTGAAGTAATTAAAACACCGCTTGACCAATTAGCTCTAACTTCTTATTGGATAACTCTTACATATTAATTTAACTCATCTCCATTAATCTATATATCACCACATGGCAGTGGCTTACTGGGAAAGATTTGGTATGCCTGTCTCTGGTGGCTCTATGGTATCTCTCCCCACCTCTGCCTTTCTCCCTCCCACCATTCAGTTCTGTTTTCCCCACCTACCTAAGTTCTGCCTTATCAAAGGCCAAGGCAGTTTCTTTATTCATTAACCAATGAAAGCAATAAAGAGAAGGTCCTCCTATACTATTCCCCCATTCAGTTTAAACAAAAAGGAAGGCTTTAACATAGTAAAATTACATACAACAAAACAGTTATCAAGCAAGAATTACAGTTACAATATTTATATCTACTTTATATTTTATCATAACTAAGGAAAACTATAATAATAACTATCCATTCTTCAACTCCATCAAAGAATCCAGAAGGATATAATATTACCTAAGTAAACAGGAAGTACATTGTAAGCAACGTCCAAAACTCTAGAATTGACAGAGACATCTTGCTGCCTGGACAGTCACCCAAAGTTCTTCTGTACCACTGGGGCATCCATCTTCAGCCTACAGGCCCATGGTGTCCAGAAGACTTTTCCATGAAGCAGGAAATTTCAAAGACAATTCCACCTACATTGGCACTTTGCCAGTTATTTTTTTTTTCTGTATCCTGCAGAATGTCTTGCAGATGCTTTCATGAAACAGGAATGCCGAAGGATCATCTCACCTTTAGGCAAGTTCAGCAGTCATTTCTCTGCAGGTCCTGCATGTCCAGGTAAGCAGTCAAGGCAAGAGCAGTTTCTTGCCCAAATGGCTAAGGAGACTCTTTGATGCCCATCTTCCTCTTGAAGTAGATTGGTGCTGCCAGGAGCACATGTGTCTCACTGTCATGATAAGTCCATTAATCTGTATATTGCCACGTGGCAGTGGCTTACCTGGAAAGATTCAGCATGTCTGTCTCTGGTGGCTCCATGGTGTCTCTCCCCAACTCTGCATTTCTTCCTCCCACCATTCAGTTCTGTCTTCCCTGCCTACCTAAGTTCTGTGTTATCAACTAGGCTAAGGCAGTTTTTTTATTAATTAACCAATGAAAGCAACACATAAACAGAAGGATCTCCTATACCTAGTCATCTTTGATGACCATTAACTGGAGAATGATTTAAAAAGTGGGATACATATACATATGTGCATATATATGCAAATGTAGTTCAGTAATAAAGAACAATTAAATCTGCAGAGAAATGGATGGATCTGAGAAAAATGACAACTAACGTCTCTCTCATGTGTGATTCTTTCTTTTTGCTGGGGGGCATAAAACTGAAAATAGAACTAAGAAAGAGGCAGGAGAGATGTTGAGGAAGAGAGGATGGGAATAGTATACATGTGACATGAGTGTTTAAAAGAGGCTATGCAGACTGAGAGGCAACATGTAGCAAGCAAATTGGGGAGAAGGGGAACAGTAGGATTAGCAACAACAGCAAAATGATTCCTGAAAATTTCATAAGGAAATACAACATTTTATGTCCTAACTACATAGATCAAATGTTGTAAATGAGGGGTTCGGGCTGTGTTCCCGGCACCGGGCCCCTTGTTCTGTCCCGCCCAGCTCCCGGTGTGTACCCGAAATAATTACACGGAAACATAGTAAAATTACATAACAAAATTTATCAAGCAAGAATTACAGTTACAACCTATTTTATCTTTTATCATGACAAAGGAACACTATAACTATAACTA
>PVIU01016775.1:30654-44079 GCA_004026605.1 Ondatra zibethicus
TATTACCTAAGTAAACAAGAAATAAGCAACTTCCAAACTCTAGGAATGACAGAGACATCTCGCTCCCTGTACAGTCACCCAAAGTTCCTTTGTACCGTTGGGGCATCCATCTTCAGCCTACAGGCCCATAGTATCCAGCAGACTTTTCCATGAAGCAGGAAAATTCAAAGACAGTTCAGTCACTTTCTTCTGTGTCCTGAAGAATGTCTCGTAGACTCTTTCATGAATCAGGAACCCTGAAGGATCATCTCACCTTTAGGCAAGTTCAGCAGTCCTCTCTCTGCGGGTTCTTTGTATCCAGTTTATGCAACAGTCCAGACAAGAGCAGTTTCTTGCCCAATTCCATAAGGAGTTTCTTGCAAATTCCATAAGGAGCCTCGTCGATGCCCATCTTCCTCTTGAAGCAGCTGGTGCTGCCAGGAGCAGACATGTCTCATTGTCATGCAAAGCCCTAAGTTATTAAAACATTAAATGCCATGTTCTGTAGTCTTTGAAAGATATGAAGAATGCCTATCTGAAATATATCTATGCACATCTAGAAAATCTAACATGACTACAAGCTTGACTATTATCAATGATTATCCATTAACAACCTATATTTCCCAATTATATATTACGTTTTTAAATGAACTACACAATCACAATACCTTAATCAAGATCAGAAATACATATATATGACAAAATTGACCTTAAGTTTATATCAATAAAGCAAAATTTGTACCAATGTAAATTATCCATATCTATATCATCTCCCCCTTTAAAATTAAAGAACATTTAGAAACAAATATTTGGGAATATGGGCATAGTTACTTCTCTCCAAACTTCTTCCTGCTGTATGGGGGCGCTGTCAATCAGGTCTTTTATGGTGTATCCTGTTCATCTCAGTCACCAGTTGAGTGATGTAATTTTCTGAAGGTGTTCACAGTGACCTTTCAGGAGGGCGTGGTCTATCAAACCACATTGGTGTAGAAGGAATCCACAGGGTCTTATCCGCTGTGAAAACAAAAGAAGAACCTCCTTTCCAAAGAACCATATTCTTAGACCCAAATTTTGAAGCCATTATGCCTTTATGATAATATCCATGCTGGTTTAGCTTAGCAGCCCAGACAATGAAATGTCTCTCTGTACTTAGCTCCTTTACAGTCAAAAAATTCAAGGAAAACACAATAAAATAAATAATCCAGACATTCTGTTAATTTTCCATTTTTACGTGGCTTATTTTCCTTCTTTTTTTTTATCTATGACTATCTGTACTCTGTCTCTTTAAAGACTTTACCCTTTTATTTTAAGCATTAACATTATTTTATGACTATACTCTTTTTCCTTTTCTCTCCCAAGCCTAAGTACAGCCATCCAACACTGTGACCCATTTAGAGGTCTTTTATGTCTGAATCTGTCCTATTGTGAATCTGTAATTCTTTACTATCCAGGAGCACTTCTTAAAATGTTAAGCAGTTCTTAAAAATTTAAGTTCCACTTTGTAGGGGTTGTAAGGTACTGCCTGTTTCCTGCCCAGTTGAAACCTTAACTGCGCTTTTATTATGATAATTACGATCCTGCCTGAGATTAGCACAGTTCAGCATGGTGGAGCCAGCTCCACTCCTGCCTCCGAGCCATGTGGTGCCCCTGAGCCAAGCACAGTTCCAAGCACACAGCAGTCCACATTGCCATCAAGCAAGCCATAGCACTTTAGTCAGAAATCCCATGCAGATAATCTGTCTCCAGCGGGAGCCAGAGGTGGTGCTGGCAACATAGCCCAGAAAGCCAGCATTTTAAAACTGCCGCAGCTTTTTTACTGTTGAGGCTGCTGGGTGAGGAAATTTTCTCTGTGGCACCCTGCTAGCAAACAGCAAAAACTCTGTTAAACTCTATATTCTTTTTGAAACTCTCTCAGATTTTACGTGGAGTCAGAAAACCACGTTGGGCGTCAATCTGTTGTATATGAGGGGTTCGGGCCCCTTGTTCTGTCCCGACTGGCTCCCGGTGTGTACCCGAAATAATTACACGGAAACTGTATTCATTAAAATACTGCCTGGCCCATTAGCTCCAGCCCCTTATTGGCTAACTCACATATTATTTTAGCTCATGTCCATTAATGTGTATCGCCATTTGAGTTGTGGCTTACCTGCATGAGTCTAACCAGTGTCCATCTTGTGCTGGAGAAGCATGGCATCTGCTACACTGCCTTCTCTCTCACAGCATTCCCTTCTATCTACTCCGCCCACCTAAGGGCTGTCCTACCAAAAGGCCAAGGCAGTTTTCTTTATTTAACCAATGAGGGCAATACACAAACAGAAGACCCTCCTACACCAATCAAAGTAGAAGACTAAGGAAAATAAAATTTTACATCTTGAGACATTCAGACTGGATGTACACAACAATGTGGTCTATGATGACAATATCAGAAGAATACAAAACAGAGCCTCAGGGGATACTTATGTATGTGATGTACCTGTATTGCAACCTAGCTTGTGACCTAGAAAGATAAACAGAATGAGGAGCAGAAAACATATGATCTTGTGTATATCAGGAATCAAACTGGGTACATAACATTGAATAAAGAGAGGACTTATAACTAAGACGACCTGGAATTCTAACAGGTAAAAATCAAATGAAATATGTACTCACCATTTCCTATTATAGTTTCTTTTCTCACACAGTCTTTACTACGGCAAAGAGCCCTGGAAAATACATCTTTATTACTGCTATATTGATTATAGATGGAGGCAATTAATTACTTCTCCCAGGGTTTAGATCGGTTTATCTGATAGGCAGAGCAACAGATGAACTCCACAGTAAATCTCAGACCTTAGTGGGAAATAATCTATCCAGAAGCTTACTAAATAACCTAGAACACTGGGGCCTTAACTACAGAGATTATTCCACTTCAGTAGTTTTGTTAGAATTCTGTGTATATTTTTTACTTTTTGGCTACTTTGCTAACAAAAGCTCTTGAAGGTGTCCCACAGATCATATTTGATAAATGACATGCACATGATCTCAAATTCTATAGCTATCTGAAATTTTTCAAATAAACTTTGGGTCAATGCTCTTTGAAATTTTCCTATTGATGCATGATATTCCCCTCATGACTGGTGAATTTCTCACAAGCTTATTGAGAGAACAAAGTCAGGAGTACATATGAAATAGGGAAAATTTTTCAAGTATCTTGTCTTGTTTTGGTTTTCAGTTGTCTCTGCCTGAAATTTGGTCTTGTTTTTCATTAATCAAGCTATTATTCAACAGGAATCACAGCTACTAATTTAAGCAGTATTATTTATGAGCCTATGGCAAATTATTGAGTCTGTTGGAGAAGAGAAAGTTATTTCATAATAATGATACCTATTCTTTGCTTTTAAAATATTTTAATTAAATTTCTTCTTTATAATTTCATTTACGTATGTAACACATTCTGATTACTCTTCTGCCCCTAAGCCTTTATTACCTTTTTATGTTGTTTTCGTTTTGTGACCCACGGAGCTTATTTTTTAAATTATGTTTGAGTGCTTACTAATTGGCCATGAATGTGATAAGTCCTTGACATCATATGAGATAAAACTAGGGATATCTTCATTCGATGGATGAAAAAAGTGCACATGTAAAAGGTGGAGGAGTGGTAGAAAGTACATTTATTATTGATGAATTGGAGTATACAAGTGGAGAACTCCCAGATTCTGCTCTGAACAACATTACACAATGGCTTTGCAGAGACATTCCAGTGGGATAAGCAATCTCTCTCCTATAAAGGGCAATGGACCCTGAGAAGATCAGCACAATGCATCATTGACACTTCAGGGACCCAAGATAGCAGGAAGTTGGCCCTGCCAGGTTATTATCTTTTGTAAATAGTGAGTCTTTTCTGCTTGTCTGGGCAGGGTAAATAAGTGAAGGGCAAATGTGATAGGGAGGAAATAAATGTGCTAATTCCATTTCTCTGAAGTTTATAAGAAAATTAAGGGTTCTACTTCAAAACAATGGATGTGGGCACTTAAGAACTCAACAGATGCACTCTAATTTCTACAAAGCTGTATAAAGAGTGAAATAAAAGTTTTAACAAAAGCCCTATTTAGTGCCCTGCTTAGAAATAAAGTTTAGACCTAGAAATGACTTCACTGACTTGCACAATAGAACTAACAGCAGCATTCTTTGAAGCTAGAACAAGTCACATAGGTGTATGGTATAGTTGTATGCCTCCTTGCATCTCTACTGTACTAAAGAGATAGTAAAATAAAAGTTTCATTTGAGTTGATTGTGGTAAATCTCATTAATGGAGTATTCTCAAATACTTGATGCTGTATCACATTTAGAATAAACAAGTCCACATCATGGAGTTTGACTCATAAAATCAGAACAACATGTCAATTATTTTAATGAACAGCTGCTGTGAGGACTAGGCTTTTCACTCAGACATGTCTAATGCCTTCATATCATAACCATCACATATGCCATGCACCATCATTAAATCCTCAGTTTTCTCATGATTAAAATGCAGGCAATAAATGTGCCAAACTCTCAGAAGGCCATTGAGAGAACTAAAGTCAGGAACACGTGTGAAGTTCATAACACAATGTCTGATACACTGTAAGTCCTCAAATAATTCTACCTAGTCTTATTAAATCCTTGCTTGTAAGAATAGACAATAACTGATTATTTTAGAGCTCTTAATCCTAAATGAGATATCTATATCACCTGCACACACACACACACACACACACACACACACACACACAAACACTATTCCCACAGGTTAAGGGAACATGAAAGGAGATGGGGCAGTAGAATATAAAAGAGACACTAAAGAGGAGTGCCGTGAAATGCTGGCTTCTATACGTGACATAGCCGAAGCACTCATGAACTTCCTGCAGCTGTGGTTACCTGCTCATGACCTACACAAGATTGAGCCTATCAACATTTTGTCATGGAAAGGCAAAGGGCTCAGGAGTCCCCACTATTCCCTGAGGGATTATTGACAGGTAATATTGGCTAGCGTAAGGGATGTCACTTTCTTCAGTGATAGAGCAGCTTTTAAGTTACTCATGCTCCAATGAATAACCTCCCTTCCATTCTCATACAGGCAACCATTTTAAATTCACTGGATCACACACACACAAACACACACACACACACACACACACAAGGAGGGGGGATTGCTGAGAATAAGGGTTGCAACAGGAGCAGAAAGAGTATTGAGATAGTGTAATAAGGGCAAGAAGGATTAAAACTCATTATAAATACGGACAAAGCTGTTAAAGAATTACAAGTGAATACAATTTAAAAAATGATTGCTGGTAAGATGTTTATAATTACATCTCTCACTCTGATTACCCTGATCAACAGCTGACCTATTGTCATTTCATGGGAGACTTCTTTACAAAGTTGAAAACTTTATTTTAAAATGGAAACCATGTTCATTACTACAGGCTGATTTGAGGAAGAATAAGACAAATTTCTTAAAAGAGAGAAACAACACATTTCGATATTCATATATTTTACTAAATATACAAGTGTTGCAGAAACTGCAACCCATCCCACTCTTGAACAGATACTGGTATGGAGCTACTTTATTGACTTGTTCAGCTCTGAGCATCAGATGAAGTGCCAATCTCTGGAGACAGGTGATAGATACTACAACTAAGCCAAGTCATCACTGCTTTGGCTGGTAAGTATATAAAACATCTTTTGGGAATTTAGACAATAATTTGCTTAACTAGAAAGAAAAGAGTAACCAAAAAATGCCACGTCCCCATGATTGCTGTATCACACACAAAGGTGACCAACTGCAGATACCACAAGTGGTGGCATTTATGATTGTTAGAAATCCAATTCTAGACTGCAGTTAAGAAGTTTTGCAGAGATGGCTCAATGTAAAAGAGCACTCAGTGCTCTTCCAGAAGACCTGAGTTAAGCTCCAAACACCACTGTTGGGTAGCCCATAACTATCTCCAATAGATACCATTTTTCTTATTCTCTAAGGCTATATACATTCATGTTTGTATACTCATATGCTGACACTAACACACATAAGTAAAAGTAATTAAAATAAGTCTTGAGAACAAAAGTAGTAAAGACTGCAGTTTTATTCTGAAAGTGACAGATTGACTTTACCAGAACATTCCAGTTGAAAGGAAACTAGAGACAGATGAGTAGGTAGTGGCACCTCTTCACGGGGCTCCCATTCTCTCTCATTACAGGAGCATCATAATGTGAGCAAGCTTCACAAAAGCTTCCACGGAGCTTCATTTTATAAGACCTGTGTGGGTACATGTGAAATGTATTAAGGATTGAGGTATAAGAAACAATCACACTGAGAGAGAGATAGTTCAACAGTTAAGAGTACTTATTGTTCTTGTTGAGGATCTGGCTTCAGTTCTCACAAAATGGCTTATGGTTCCAGTTCCAGGGGATCCAGAGTCCTCTAGTTGCCTCCAGAGACACCAATCATATATGCAGCACATTGACAAACATGCAGGGAAAACACTCATGCACGTAAAATTAGGATAAATAAATCTTGAAAAGAGAGACAGGCAATCAAACCTCAATTCATCAGAGTACCACTAAGATAGAAAACTTGAAATTAGATCATAGGCTAATCATCTTTTCATCAAGGGAAGAGGAAAGAGGAAGGTTTTACTAACCTTGTAGGATTGAGATGCCATATTCTGTGTTACTTTCTAAAGAGTCTGGAATTTAAACTGTCCTGTCATAGGAAGCAGGCAGTGTTCTGAGGGGATCTGTACAGAAGCTGTCTTCGTACCTAGAAATTTACATTGTGTAATGCCGTACCAAATGCTGTATGGTTAGTAGGTGGTTGACTTTTCCAATGTCATTATTTTCTTTTGAAACAATCTGGCAACACTGCTCAAACAGAGGTTGAAGGTAGAAGGACAAGGCACATGCTTGTTTATTGGCAAACAATGACTCTAAAGAACCTTTATTTCAAAATAGATAATTATAGCAGTGGCAAACTAAATAAACAATTACCCAGTCTTTTATATGAACTAAAGTACTGGAACAAAAAAGAATTTTATTGTAAGTTTTAAGATATTAATACATTTCTAAAATTATTTCACATATAAAGTGGAGGAAGTGTAATTTTAAATACTTCTTATTTGCATTAAAATACAAAAAAATCACTTGGCTTTTATTAGCTGGGATAAAAGAAAACTATAAACCTTGATTAAGAAACATAGGAAAATTGACAAAGAGTAAATGTTTCTCAAGGACAGACTAATACCATTACCAAAAGGACTGCACCTGTTGTACACAAGATATCACAGTAGCCATGACTGCAATTATATGATCTACAGAAGATCAAAACAAGTAAAATCCCAACATGTATGAAGGAGGGGACTCATGAAGTCCCAACCCTAACTGGGGACAAGAGATAGAAGGCAAATCCCCACTGCTGAAGATACCACGTCCTTAGGACTCAGGACCCAGATGCTCCTGAACTGGAATTGACCTGAAAATTTTCTCTCTGAGGACTAACTAGCTTTTATGGTAACAAAAGGTAACATGCAAGCTTCTCAGGGTAGGAAGCAATGAACACTCCTATCCAGCTATGATGCCTAAGAACTACAACAATGACCAGCATGGCACGATATTACCTTAAGGATGCTATAGTGGCACACATACCTTGACACTAGCCAACAGCTCTCGAATTGAACTTAAGACCTAATCAAGAAGAGGGAAATCATGCCTGGTACTGGAAACCCAGCCAACTGCCCAGAGCTAGTGAAGAACCTTTAACAACCATTTTTCCTAAGCCAACCATTATAATCCCTAGCTACATTTTTTTCTAAACAGGGGTTCTCTGTAGCTTTGGAGCCTGTCCTGGATATAGCTCTTGTAGACCAGACTGACCTTAGAGATCTGTCTGCCCCTGCCTCCTAAGTGCTGGGATTAAAGGTGTGAGCCACCACCACCCAGCTCCCGAACTATATTTTATTTTATATTTTAATTGTTTTTATCGAGCTATATATTTTTCTTCGTTTCCCTCCCTTCCTCTCCCCTCCCCTTCTACCCTCCCCCATGATTTCCACATTTTTAACTACATTTTAAATAGTCATCCTTACACCTATAGATAAGTGCAGTTCTCACCATTCATCAGGGAGACTTCCCTTTGCACCACACAGAGACCATTACAGAGAACCACAACTGACCAAAATTCAGCATTGTGAAGATCAGGCCTGATGGATACATCTATAGTACAGCTCCCACTTAAGGCTTAGAGATCATTTGGAGAGGAAGAGGTGGAAAGACTATAAGAGCGACATGAGCAGTAAGTTGGCTGTGAGAGTGTATCTTCTACAAATGTCATAAAAGCACCACCAACGAAGTCTTACTAACATGGATGCCTAAACATAACCTGAACATGGATGATACCAATAATTCTGCTAAAATGAAAGACAGAAGGCCCATGAGGCCTCAGTCCTAGTCAAAGAACTATAGGCAACTCACAAATGCTGAGACCGGGAAAAATAGTCTACCCCAGGGAAGAGGACACCAATTGGTTATATAATACCAAAGTCAACCCTGAAAACATACACATCCAAATACATTTCTACAGACTGAGTAGAGTATATTTACATATTTAGGAATATGTCTTTCTCTGTGTGTATATCAACAACTACAGAAAAAACGAAACCATGTATCTGAAAGAGAGCAAAGGGAATACATGAGGTGGGTCAAAACTGAGAAAAGGATATCATTATAGTAGAATCTCAAAACATAAAACTATATAATTTTACAAATGAAACACACACAGCTAATGAATATTGAAGTTATCTCCCTCCATTTCCCTAATTTAAGTCCCTTATTTTTCTCTTTTCCATCATCAAATCACTGATACCCTGTTATTTCCCTGTCTATTGCTCCTTGGAAATCCCATGGTCCCCTTTTACTTTCCTGGTTCCTGGGGTAAGTCCAGGTTACATAATCACATCTGAAAACTTGCAGCTAGGAACTAAAGATGAGGAGCCCTAACTGGCTATCCAATACCAAGTGGCCATCCCTGTAATGAATGTACCTACATACATACAGGTAATATTTTACAAACTGAACAAGTTGTATTTATGTATTTCAGAATATATGTCCTCATGTATGTGAATATATATACATATATATATGATATAGGCAATAATCACTAAATAAAAATTGGTCATGAATTTGAAAAAAGAAAGAAGATGTATTTGAGGTGTTGAGGAGAAGACAAGGAAGATGGGAAGTGATATAATGATAATAAATTAATATAAAACAATTGAAGAAATTCTTACATGTTTGTAGCAAACAGGTAGTTGCAAATCAATACTTCTGTGATACGCAGTCTTACTCTAGTAATAGAAAGCCTTCTCTAGGTAAAAATGATAACAAATGTTGACAAGGATGAAGAAAAAGGTGAATGTTTCTTCACTCTTTGTGGGGATGAAGACCAATATGCCCACTAAAATCAGAACTACAATATATCCAGCTATACCATTCCTGTGCATATAGCCAATAGGCTCTGTACCATAATGCGGAGATACCTACATATCAAAGTATATTTTTGCCCTCTTCATAACAGCTAGGAAATGAAATTGATCTAGAAGGCTAACAATTAATACAATGGATAATAAAATAAGGTATGGAAGCTGTTCTATGGTATTCAAATTCCTGATTTCCTTAATGGTTGGCCTCTATGATATTTTTTTTTAATTTCTGCAATTTGAACTGCTTACATTAATGGTGCTCATCTCAAGCTCTCCACTTAGCTGTTCTATTGTGTACTGAAGTGTGTGCAGACATTGGTTCTGCTCCAGTTTCACTTGTACTTAATGACCCAGCCCTATGGCTTCCTTCACATCTGTGAGCTGCTCTTATTTATTACTGTTCCTAGCTAATGACTCTTGTCATCACCCACCTCTAAATAGTCAAGATTTTATCCCTTATATTTGTTCAAACTAGATAGATAAAGCTGTAGCCACCTATTGACTACCAACGATTTTATGTATGAAAATTAATTTTTCCCTTTAATGTAAAGAATTCTCTTCACCTAACAACCTATTTGCTTTCTTTTTTGTCTTTTCCTTGGGAGAAATGGCCTGGAGCTCTCTTTGTCCCATCTGATCAATAGCATAGCTGTGTATTATACAAAATAAAATTTGCATTCTATTGTTTCCATAGTAACCATCACATGTAGGATTAGTTATAAAACTACTGTCTGATATGAATGTTTTCTGATAAAAGGCTTGGAGTTGCCAAACCAAGCTATCTAGAACAAAGCTTTTCAACAATACATTGAACCAGAATTTCATACAGTTACAAAAAAAGTCAAGAGAAAGTTCACTGCACTGTATCCAAATGCAAATAATCTCCGGGGATTTGCATTTTAATACTTTAAAGCTTTTGATCTGAGAACAAGGCTACATTGAGTTGCTATCAGATGGAGCTGCTCCCTGCTTTTCAGAAAAGAAAGACTGTAACCCAAACTCTTGAAATTCGGCTTGTCTCCTCTTTGTGTTTTCTGATTCCGTTTTTGTCTTCTTTCTCCATATCATGAAAAATTATCATTCTATATCACACCTCTTACCTTATGTGTTTCGTGTGTGCCTGTGAGCATGTTCTTGCTCTTTTCTCTGTCTTACTAGCATCTCATTGCATCAGTCATCCACAGTCATTAGTTTCCTTAGCACTGATTTCTTCCTTTGGGAACGGGAAAACACCCAACTCTTCCTTGTAAACAATAATTCCTTTCCTTATTCTCCACTTCTAAAAGGAAATTACAGTCCCACTTTTCTACTTCCTTCAGCTAATATTTAGATTAACATTTGCTTCTCCAATTCCTCACCTTGCATCCACCCTACAGAAACTTGTATTGTAGATTTGAATTTTCCATTATTTTATTTGATTTACTCCTTATTAAAATATCGTAATATTTTGCCCCAATAGATTGACTATCCATTTACCACATGATAGACCTATACCCTTTAAAGTAGTGGCAATGGTAAATATACTTGGTGATGATATATATATAAAGAGAGAGAGAGAGAGAGAGAGAGAGGCGAGAGAAAAGAGAAAGAACACATGGGGAGAAGGAGGGGAGGAAATGGGAATGTAGGGGTGAACTTGATCAAAACATATTATACATATGAAAGAAATTCTCAAACAAGAAAAGTTAAAACTTCCTGCCCATTAATGAATCTGGGGATGACTTAGTTCCTACTTTGCTTGTCCTGTTGGTAGCTATCAGCACAAATGGTTACTTCTGTCTCTCTAGGTTCATGCTCCCATTCCTGCATCCCTAAATGTATCTTCTCACTTTTCTTGAATGTACATTCTATTGTCTGCTCCTCTATCACATTAATTACTCAAGATACTGCCTTTTTCTGACCTCTCTTGGCATTTTAAATTTTTGCCACACCTTAGCCTCCCCTGCAGTTTCACAATCTCAATAATCTAGCTTGGTATTACCAGCTTCTCTGGTGAATTTGAGATATGCTCATCCAAATGCCTGCAACTTAGTAGGTCTACATATGTATCCTAAAACCTCATTAATCTCAAAATATATGTCTCTGAATGTACAATTTATCCACTCACTCCATCCATCAAACCACCTTTGTTTCCTTTTGGTTTTCATTTTCTAAGCTAGTGCCAAAATCATTCTCTGATCCAATCTCAGGCTAAAAATCCTGAGTTACATTCAGCAATTCTTTTATTGATTACTCCCTTGTATCCAATCAGTATGAACACACATTAATTATACCCTAGAAGGACAGATTACCTCTATTCTCTCTTTCTCCTTCCAATGAGGTTGTTCAGATCATTATCTCTTGAGTAGAAAATTTAAAAAATGATGCTTACATTCTCTTTTGTGATTCAATTTCTCCTAGGATAAAGCCTAGAGACCCCATTCAGGATAAGATATCAAAAGTTTTTGAGCTTAGAACTGATCTCATCAGATTTCCATGCTTATTTATCTATTTTCTATTTTTCATCACTACACTGAAAACTTTTGATATCTTATCATTAACATAAAGTAAGTACTCTTTTTATTAAGGCTATTGCTTGTGTGATTAAGAATATTATCCTTGTTTAGGAGGTGGTAGCACACATCTTTAATCCCAGCACTCGAGAGGGAGTGGTAGGCAGAACTCTGTGAGTTCTAGGCCAACCTGGTCTACAAGAGCTAGTTTCAGGATGGTTCGCAAAGCTACAGAGAAAGCCTGTCTCAAAAACAAAAAACAAAAAAAAACGCTTTTTTGTCCCACAGAGCTGAGCAGAGCAGAGCAGGCAACCCTCAGTAAGCCTGCCCTTGGGGCTGGGAACCTCGCCCGACCAGCTTCCGCAGATTCATCTGGACCCCAGTAAGTGGGTCCCAGCCCGTCCCCGAGGCCTTCTGGCCATTTAAGGACCCCCTCTACTGGCGTTTCTGCTTATCCCAACCCTGCTCGTGCCTGGGCATCCCTTCTCATCTGCGTGGTCCTATCTGCACCCGAACTCAGCCTATCCGGGCTGAGGCCTTGGGGGAAGGGCAAGTCCCCGGATAGAGGGCCTCCTTTGTCCCACAGAGCTGAGCCGAGCAGAGCAGGCATCTCTCAGTAAGCCCGCCCTTGGGACTGGGAACCCCTGGGCGAGGAAGGAGCACAACCAGCTTCCGCAGATTCACCCAGACCCCGAGAGCCGAGCAGAGCCAAACGGAGCAGAGCGGGCAACTCTCAGAAGAGATGGGCAGGTGCCAATCAAAGAATTCATCCACCAACCTGAAAAGCAACATGATAACACCAGAATCCAGCGAGTATGGAACAGGAAAACCCGAGGAACCTATCCCAGATGAAGTAGAAGAAATTGACTTTAAATGTAGCTTTATGAAGGTTATAGAGTCCTTTAAAGAAGAAGTGAAAAACTCCTTTATCGAAAGGGATGAGAAAACTAACAAAAAGTTAGAAGAAATGAATAAATTCCTCAAAGATACCCTAGAAAACCAAGAGAAAGCAATCAAACAGGTAACTGAAACAGTTCAAAACTTGAAAACTGAAATGGAGGCAATGAAGAAAACACAAACCGAGAGATGGCGGGAAATGGAAAAGCTGGATAAATGAAAGGGAACCACACAGACAAGTATAACCAACAGAATACAAGAGATAGAAGAAAGAATCTCAGATGCAGAAGACACGATAGAGAAAATAAACTCAGTGATAGAAGAAAACAACAAATCCAAAAAATTCGCAGCACAAAACATCCAGGAAATCTGGGACACCATGAAAAGACCAAATCTAAGAATAATTGGGATAGAAGAAGGAGAAGAATTCCACTCCAAAGGCCCAGAAAATATATTCAACAAAATTATTGAAGAAAACTTCCCGAACCTAAAGAAGGATATTCCTATGAAGGTTCAAGAAGCATACAGAACACCAAACAGGCTGAATATAAAAAAATCATCCCCTCGCC